>CM060956.1:29793531-29861031 GCA_030765055.1 Mantis religiosa
TTCTACCCACATTTATTAATGGAGCTGGAAGTGGGGGCTCAAAAAATTGTTGAATTCAAACTAGTTAAATGAAAAATACACTGGTACGCTTATCACGAGATCGTGTTAATAACAAACTGGTTGTTCAGTAGGTGGCATTTGGTTCATTAGAGTTGAATTTATCACAAAATGATTTCTTTTTCAAAATAAGTCACATATCTCTATATAAAATTAGATAAATGAAATACAGGATGTTTCAAAACGACACCGAACTAACATATAGGTGCAGTTGCTCAGCTACTACGAGGCGTGTTCGTAAAATGACTCCAAGGCGCTGGAGCCATGAAGAACGCTATTACACGAGATCAGGCAACACTGGCGTGTAGCTTGCCTTCACCCCTTCAAACCTCCACCACAGCGAACCCGTTGCAACCATTGGTGTCTGGGCAGCCATTTGCGATGGAGCTTCCCATCACTTCCGTCGCCAAGGTTAAGCTTAAGCGCAGAGGTTCTACTCCCATCAGTCCTGGACATGTAGGACCAAGGACCCGGGCAACCTCCTACCCGGGAGCGATAGCTCTTTCCATAGGGCAATACCTAATTTCTTAAAAAGCCCTCCCACGCTGAGCACAACGTCAAGACGGGTGGAAGTGGATACGCCACTTACGCGCGTCAACCCCGCAGGGAAGACTACCGAAAACATCGGTGGAGCCGCCTGGTGATCTAGCACACCTTCTACTAGCTCTGCAGGCTAGTACCCGGGACACACGAGGCAACCATCTACCCTCTCCGGGCGTCCTTAGCCTGGCCGGACGTACCCAATTCCCCGTGGGAGTCGGGAACACACTTTTCCCTTGAGTCCAACCCAATCCGAGCAACTCCCATACGGAAGGGGTTCGGCAGTTCGGCCAGAGATTCCTCTAGTAACGTCAGAGGTACCACGAGTGCTAAGGGTCCGCAGCGCCCGCACCACGGAAGCTGAAGGGGACGGATTCCCTCCCCTACCGCCGCCAAGTGTGAGTTGCGTGCAGTGATCGTTTTTTGTGCTAAGGGCACTACCCCCGCTGAAATTCGCCAGTTGTGCGAAGTCTATGGACCACAGTGTATGGACGTCAAAACGTGCTAAAATGGGTCACAGAGTTCAGAGACGAACGTGCAGACGTCATTGACGAACAGCGTTCTGGTCGGCCTTCGGTTTCAGCCGAAACAATTGCAAAAGTGGAGCAAGAAATGCTTAAAGATCGGCGTGTGACAGTTCGCGAGCTGTGCCAACTTATCGCTGAAGTCAGTAAGACTACGATTGACAAGATTTTGACCGAATATTTACATTATCGCAAGGTGTGTGCCAGGCTGATCTCCTGGCCCAGTTCTCCACACCTCTCCCCCCTACAGTCCAGACGTAGCACCTAGTGACTTTCATCTGTTTCCTGAGTTGAATTCACACCTGGGTGGAATACATTTCCAGACCGATGATGATTTCAAACTGCGCAACTTGACGGGAGAGTGCTATGACAAGGGTATACGAAAACTGTCACAGCGCATGCAAAAGTGCATCGATCGCAATGGTGATGACGTTGAAAAATAGCTGTAAGTTCTGCCTGTCCATCAATGTAACATTCATTAGCAATAATTGTTTTCTATATTAAATAAAATTGGAGACTTTATTTTACGGCACGCATCGTGTATGACACATAGATAGTTGCTGCCGCCAATAGAGCCGCATAAAAATGCTCTAGATTAGGCAATGGCAGAAACAACGACGCGTGCCTCATGCTGTAGGAGCTTGCAAGTATAGGTCACACGCCGTGCCGCGTGCTGTAACTGTAAACATACCGGCATACTCCACAGTAGCTTGCTACTATTAAGAATTTCTTTGGTTTATGAAACAGCAATAAAGAAGTCATTGCTTAATTATTCCTTATGAGTGTTTAACGTGTTCCAAAATTCTGTTATAGCAGTCCATGATGGCAGATAAGCTGGTGGACATATGTAACTTGCATCTTTTAAGAGAGAAGTTAATGTTAGTGAGGTTGAGGATGGAAGAATTCAATGATAAACTGAATAGAAAACAACGTCAAAGATTGTACAATAAATTAATCAAAACTAAAAGACTTATCCAATGAGAGGAGCATTTTATTTCAGGTGATTGATAATACTAAATAAAGCTTTTATAACTGAAAAGGAAGCTGTTGATATTTACAGTAAGTAGTTGAAAGCATTATACAATTAAGAAAACAAAATGCTCTGAATTTAAACAAATAAATATAAATACTTCCCAAGTATTGTAATTTATTTATAGTATAAAAGTATAGACATTAAACCAAGAATTAAACTGGAGCGGTTCCCGTCCTTGTGGGTTAGATTTATATCACATGATGCAGTGACATCTGAAGTTGGATTCGCCCCTTCATGAGGTCTACGCACCACACGCGCACAAGTTTCGCGTTCCCTCGGTGTGGCGACGCGTGAAGAAGCCAAACCTTACCTTGATGTAGAGGCGATGAACATTTCGTCTAAAAGCCGTGAAGATGTTCTCGAAGATTTCTATAAATCCTCTCTCCGGCAGCTGCGGCGAGCGATGAGATATGAAGCTTCTCAGGCGTGGTATCGAAACAAAAGGAATTTCACTTTTGGGCAACTATGGAATAAAATAATTAATACCTTTTTACTTTACTTGGAATTATATTTCTCGACATCAATTTCTTCTTTACATGCGACGTTTTCCACTGATGTATATAGTCCTTTATATTAATTTTCTCCTTTAATTTATAAATGATGCAACGGTATTTTACTTAAATTCTTTATCGTAGCGTCGCGTCTTCGATGTATATTGTCACCCTGGTGGTAGGCTCGCGAAGCCGATGAAAAATGATGGCCGATCGTTACCGGAAGTGAGAGACAGTTGAGGGTAGATTTGGAAAAATAAACAGTTTTAAGGTTAGCTAGGAAACTGTAATGGTGAGGAATGTATTTGCTAGGAAAATAAAGTGTAGTTTTTGTATTTTGTAACCTCGTTTTATCATTTCACGAACCCACAAAGTCACAAGCCGTGACCATCATCAGACCTGACGTGGCGAAGGGTTTGCCGACGAGGAAACCGAGCCGACCATACGAGCATGTGACGGCATCGGGCGACACCATGGCTGTGCAGAAGGAGGCCCTGCTGGAGCTGAACTTGGGATGGAGTGCCGTGCGTCTGTGGGTATTCGTCGCGAAGGTGGCTGAGGAGGTGATTCTGGGACTGGATGCCCTCAGGAGCCACGAGGCGACGGTCGACGTCAGCAGGAAGGTCCTGAGGCTCAACGGAGAAGAGATTATACTCCGTCAACCAGAAGGTGCCCCGAGGAAAGATGGTGGTACACCTGGATCGTCTGGCCCGCTACGAAGGCGCTATTCGGGACGACCAGCCTTGAGGAGGGAGCAGTTTCACCCTGGTGGTAGGCTCGCGAAGCCGATGAAAAATAATGGCCGATCTTTACCGGAAGTGAGACAGTTGAGCGTAGTTGTTAGGTAAAATAAACAGTTTTAAGGTTAGCTAGCAAAATTGTGATGGACGAATGTATTTTCTAGGAGAATAAAGTGTAGTTTTTGTGTTTCGTAACCTCGTTTTATTATTTCACGAACCCACAAAGTCACAATATCTTAAACGTGTACTAAAAGTTTATAAATGATGAACTCCTATAACTTCTAATGGTTACAAGAAATCTTTTACCGAAAACACGTCTACGCTTTTCGAGAGTTAAAGCCAGAAGAAAAAAATTAAAGAATAAAATCATTGGTACTTTTTTCTGTTTTTGTTGCTAAGGTACCGTAATGCTTAATTCTGATTGGACCTACGTCACAATTTGGGATTTAAATAAACCTAAGCATTTGTTGGATTATCTATATGGCCTGCTTGGTTATTAACTTAAGTTGAATTACAGATGGCCATGTTTACTTAATATGTCCATGTATACAATATCCTTCAAAACATACCATTAGACAAAGAAGTGGTGTTTCGGAGAGGGATTCGTTTGAGAAGGACGTAATGAAGACATGAGTAAATTTTGGTTAAGATTGATAATAGTGTAATTCAAAATCATTAAATTTTAACTCTAAAGTTAAAACGAAGGTTCTTCACTATACAGCACCTTATTTTTATTCTAAATTTGCTAAATGAGCATATCATTAGTGTAGATTTTTGAAAGAGTTCTGTTGAAGTTCCACCTTGATTGTTGGCAAACAGTGAAGGTAGTGACAAAACTGCGGCTTGGCTGTTTATCCTGCGCAGCTGTTTTGGACATGTATAGCGAACGAAGCGACTGACACAATGAGGTAGAACCTTCCAACTTTAGTAACTCGAGAAGATTCACATTTCATCACTCCAAACAACCTGTTTCCCAGCAATAAGATTCTGCCTCAGTCATTGGGAGAATGTTGTCACTCGCAAGAGTTCTAAACTCTCTCAACTGCCTTCTAGAAATGTCTTCTATCCAGGAAACAAACTTCTTACTTTCTCCTTTCAGGAGCTACAGCCAGTCCATGACCACAATATATACGTATCAACGTGTAGGTATTTTAAAGAGTTTTCTATCGACAGCTGTAGCTGAGGTGGTTAAAGTAGTACCTTGCGAGGTCTGAGTTTAAATCCCGTGAGTCTTCCTCCCTCTTTGAGGTGTTTTTTGCTCAGTTCTCATAACGGTTAAGGGCTGGGAAGCTCCTTAAACTCGAACATTGCAGGCGATGACACATGCTACAATTGAAATCAAATAAATGAAAAAGGAAATTTAGGTCCCAGGCGCTTCAGGTGTACTTACTAATCTATATTTGTAAATTATAGGGGCAAAAATTACCACATTCTTAATGAAGATAGCATACGTATATAAATAAGTATTTTAAAAATATGTTTAACAAACATTGTTTCTAAGTTTTCCTTACATCTCTGACTTGCTCTTGTGAAATGTCCATTTAAAAACAAAACATGTTTAAAGTGTTATATGTCTATATTTTTTTATTTATCAAGATTTATTGAACCCTATTTTACACGGTGGTAAATTAGGGTTAGAGTTGATACATAAAAATATACGATTTTAACAAAAATATTTTAAATACTAGAAGGAAGAAAATATGTTTTAATCTGATGCATATTAATTTAAACTATTTCAGACGTTTAAACACTGAGTTTATAAACATCATGAAGTACTTATACTGTTGTGGCTTCATTAGCAAAGATGTGAGCGGAGCAGAAAATTCAGTTCCTAGAGTCTAGCTTGAATATTAATTCTTGTCTTTCTCTCCAGGAAATGGGACAGCAGAAAAGGAGATGAACCACAGTTTGAAATTCTTCACCACACATGCACTTGGGGTTAGATGTTAAGTGAAAGCGTGATAAGTATTCACCAAATTTACCATGTCCATTTAAAAATTGTGTCAAAACAAAATTTGGTACAAGAGTTTAACATATTAATGTTTATATTAATGGATTATGCATAAGTTCTCATTGTGTCAGCCCCTGACATGTATTCCTGGCTAATTGTATTTTAATATTGCTTCTGTTCGGATGTATTTGAGGTCGCAGAGCTATGTGGAACATCCTGTACATAGAGTAAAATATATTATTTTTGTTAGTCAAAAAGGTTCAGTGAGGTCTTTCCGGAAGTCCGAAGAACCCGGCGTCTGATACCCGGGAGCGATGGAAAACTCTGGGGTCTTTCCCTGGGACAATAGACGGAGTCTAAAAAGCCCCCCCCCCCCTCGACAACAACGTCAAGACGGAATGGAAGTGGATACGCCACTTACGCGCGTCAACCCCGCAGGAAAGGCTTCCGAAAACCTCGGTGGCGCCGCCTGGTAATCTAGCACACCCTCTACTAACTCTGCAGGCTAGTGCCCGGGACATTTTAGACAACCCTCTGCCCCCTCCGGGCGGCCGAAACCTGGCCGGAGGTACCCGATTTCCCGCGGGTGTCGGGAACACACTGCCCCTTCGAGTTCAACCCAATCCGAAAAACTCCCCGACGGGAGGGGCTCGAATGTTCGGCCCGAGGTTCCTCTAGTAACGTTAGAGGTACCACGAGTGCTAGCGGTCTGCAGCGCTCACACCACAGCAGCTGAAGGGGACGGATGCCCTCCCCTACAAGTTAATGCCAGAGGTTCTACTCCCATTAGTCCTGGACCCGAAGGACCAAGGACTGCGGCCTCCTTCGACCAGGGAGTTACCGAGATGTCCCATAAGGGCGCCCGGCCCCTCCGTGGGGCTCTGCATAGGGCAAGACCTAGAAACTAACAAGCATCCCCCCATCTGGTCCTGTGGACTCAAGACGGGATGGAAGTGGATACGCCATCCCCCTCACCGACAGTAAAAAAACATTGTCATGGCCGTGATTTGAACCACGGATCTCTTGGTTTCCATCCAGTCGCTCTAACCCATTAAGCTACCATGGCTAACTTGCCATCATGACACCAAATTCTCTACCGCTAGGGGCTCTCGGTTCCGAGATACACCGTTTGTGGCGACTTACTATTGTAAGTACTTCAGTCCCAGGCTTTATAATTTAACTCTATTATTTTAGTTAATTGATGGAAGTTAATTTCTTCCCACTATCCGTACATAGGCCAAGGTTTATGATAGTCAACATTAATAATTCAATGCCATGGCCGGGATTTGAACCACGGGTCTCCTGGTTTCCGTCCAGTCACCACAAACGGTGTATCTCGGATGCGAGAGTCCTTATGGTCTACCGAGTAAATGAGTCAAATTGAGAATTTGGTGACATGACGGCACTTGGCCATGGTAGCTCAATGGGTTACAGCGACTGGAGGGACACCAGGAGATCCGTGGTTCAATTCCCGGCCATGATATTGAATTTTCCATCTTGACTATCAAAAACCTTAGCCTATATACGGCTAGTGCGAAGAAATGATTAATATACATCAGTTAAGTTAAATAAGAGTTAAACGATGAAGCCTGGGACTGAAGTAGTTAACGAGAGTAAGTCGCCACAAACGGTGTATCTCGGATGCGAGAGCCCCTAATGGTCTACCGGGGAAATCGAGAAATGGAGAATTGGTGTCATGATGGCAAGTTGGCCATGGTAGCTCAATGGGTTAGAGCGACTGGACGGAAACCAGCAGATCCGTGGTTCAATTCCCGGCCATGGCATTAAATTTTTCATGTTGACTCTATCAAAAACTTTAACCTATGTACGGCTAGTGTGAAGAAATGATTATTTTCCATCAATTAACTAATATAAAAGTACAAAAATAAAATATGTAAGTATTACATAAATTACAATATGAAATATTTTAGTGCTTCAAGCTGATAATAGAAAATAAAGGATGTGGTATTGATGGTGCTAAAGCTGAGTGTTCTTATGAGGAAGGTTTTGGAATAGCTACATTTGGGAGATAACCTTAAATACATTTATATCGCTCTAAATTCCAGTGGTGGCTAGTGCCCTACAGTTTATCAATGGCATGTATTGAGCTGCAGCGCCATACTCGCCATGGTTATAGTTATTAGTGAGCTGAACATAGGTTGCAATCAACTTTACAACAGTGCTATTAACAAAAACACTTAGAACAACATACGAGGACATTTAAAGCTTATATCGAGTATAAATATTGCTATCGAACGCTTTACTTCCCTAACGCACTTTGTATTTCAGGCAAAGGACCCGGACATGTTTATAGACATTGACCAAATTTAGATTTATTCCATGAAAGTGTTGCATATCCATTAATATAGCGTTTAATCTCTCAACTGGCTCAACAGTTTTAGACAAAAGAAGTACTATATGCACTCCAGAACTGCATATAACATTTAACTATGCATCACATATTAAGGTTTACAGAATTTTTATGAATGATGTGTGCATGTGCGTGTTAGTCAACGGATCATATAGAAGAGTTACCGGTCGAGATTGTTAAAGACTAAAAGTCGCATTTTTGAAGTCCTTGATTTCTTTCTTTCACTTCTAGGATGTTTAGTGTATAGACGCTAACCCAGGTGTTGTGATAAGGAAATATTAGAATTTAGCAAATGAAATATTAAGAGGTTACTTCTCAACATAAATGAATTACATTAAAGAATAAAGTCTTCAATTTGCTTCTAAGTATTACAAGTTATAATACAATAACTTGATATCGATGTACGATCATTTGACAGATTTGTTCAGGAGAGTTAAATCTTCCACTTCACTAACACTGCATGTCCCCTTCTACAAGCACTTAACTCCAAAGGATTGTTGCTTGCTCCAAATGCGTATTTCATTGTTATCCATAGTTTTTAGGACTTCGATGCTTCGTTTTCCTTTAGGTCTATGACTTAATATTTTCTTCTGGTATCATTCACTCTACGAAGGCTGTTCAATAAAGAATGATCACATTTCCTTGACAACGTATTTACACATCCTCATAATTTTTATGGTCCTTCTCAAAATGTTCTCCCCTGAATGCGATGTCCTTGTCCCAGCGTTTCTGCCAGTGTTCAAAGACATGCTGGAAAACATTTTTTGAGAAATCCTTCAAAATCGTCTCCGCAGCCTTCACCACTACTTCTGATGACGGATAATGCCTCCCACGAAGGCGCTTCAAGTTAGGGAATAGAAAAAAGTCACATGGTGCTAAATCCGGACTATAGGGAGGGTAAGGGATGCTCTTCATGTTGATTTTTAAAAGATATTCAGCAATAACATTGGCAATATACGGCCGCGCATTATCGTGGTGCAGCATCCTCCCTGCATCATGAAAATGTCTTTTGCGCCTGATATGGACTTCTAATATTTTCAGGACATCCCTGTAGTATTGTCCACTTACTGATGTGTGTGCAGGTACAACATGCCGATATAACATTCCATGAATATCAAAGAATGAGATGACCTAACTTTCCCAGCAGAAGCAACCACTTCTGCTCTTCTGGGGGTGGGTGATGAAGATTTCCACACTGAGCTCTGTTTTTTTTTTTTTTCCTCAGGATCAAAATGATGTAGCCAAGTTTCATCAGCAGTGATTACGTTTGAAAGAAACTCCGGATCTTCCTCTAACATCAACTTTAACTGCATGTTACCTCCATTGCAGCGGTAGGCGATACTGAATATGTCTGAACTTGACTGGTTCTCACAGGCGGGAACCAGGAGTACCAACAATGATACTACTAAGGCATGTTTGTTTTCACATTATGCTAACAGAATATCATAAGATTGAATTTTAGAGCGAAAAATTATGACCGTAAAAAATAGCATTCTTTATTGAACAGCCCTCGTGTCTGCATGTTCTAGCTGCTTTTGTGTGTTCTAAACTATCTCTTCGCGTAGGCTAAAGATGTGAAATTTGATTCTTTATATAATTTTTTATTCTGTCTCTTCTTGTGACTCCCAAAACTGGTCTTAAAATCCTCATTTCAGTTGCCTGTAATCTACTTTTATCTTTTCTTGTCATTGTCCAAATTTTGCTACCATGTAGAGCTATTGGAACTGCCAATTGTTTATAGAATTGGCACTGTATCCCTTAATTTAAAAAATAAACATTTTGCTTGTTCCATTTATCTTTGAAAAGATTTAAATTTTAGTCCCACTATCCACTTCTTTAATGTCTGATGCTATATATCCTAAAAGTGTAAATATATTTACTTTATCTAAAAAACAAGAGAAGAACGTTCTTAATATTTGCTTTTGCATATATATATATATATATATATATATATATATATATATATATATATATATATATTTGTGCAAGACAGTGAATTATACCAGATCAAAGTACCTTGCCGTAGGCTTGAATGTACATACCGGAAATTAACACTACTGAGATATTTAAATGATACTTTTTGCACTAGGTGCCTAAAATTATAACCATACATCGGATCTCGTACACCTTAGCAATCAGTGTAAGCGCACAGGTACTACAAAAGGTCAGGCGTGGCATTAACAAACGTCCGTGAAAACAAGCACACTGAAGCGCTGTGTGTGTGTACACTCCGGTACGGATACAAAATGTAAGCTACGTTGCAATATGCCATCCTCCTCATTGCTTTCGATGCAGGAATTACAGTAAACAACCATGTTCATTCTTAAATGGTCGAATGTGAATTTTCTGTGCCTTTCGCTTAAACAACATATTGGGAGAAGGTTCGTTCAATGAGATGACGTCACTGGTACATATAAGTAGTACAAATAATTTTCATATGTTTGTCCGAAACTTAGTTTATTTCTTGTATTATGCAGCATTAAAAATCCAGTACTTTTGTGTAGAATACTGAACAATTCAATTTTTGTTCGTTTGGTAGCTGGTGCATTTTCTATATTGTTAATTTTTGCAGACACCTCCTCGACTGCTTTTAGACAGCTCGAAAGTACATTCTTAAAGCTGTTTAATGGTTGTTGATATTACCCAAAAGTTTTGATATATAAAATGTATATAGGCCAATAATGGTTGTAGAAGTAATACTATTAACACAACATGTCAAACACCTTGCACTTCCTGGTAGACAGATCTACCTGCGTGATGAGCAGTAGTTGTAATGAAACAAAAGCTACGCTTTGCGAACCGGACTATCCCTGCGTGTTGTCCTCGGGACTGACGTCAGCAGTTCTATACTGCGAGACACGTAAACTTCATATCCCTTTAAAGGTGTACGGGCCCCGATGTTTCATTATAGTACACTGGGCCCAATTTTCCTATCAACATTTCCACATGTTTGTGCTATTTGAGTTTCGTTTTGCAGCCAGACATCTAAAAATTTTGATGCTTTCATTTTTAAGAGATTTGAGATAAAGTGTGTAAAAGGTTTGGGTACTAGATATTTTCGAAGGATGAAAATAAGAGCATTTTAGTTCTTTTTCTGTACTGACTATTTGTTTCCAAAACCAGTAAGAGATTATCGGTGCTTTCAAGTAGTAAACTTGCGTCATCGGCTTCCTGAGTCACGCTACATGATGATCTGGTTTCCTTAAGATAATTGACAAAACGTAGGAACAAGATTGGTCCTAGGATGATCCTTGAGGCACGCCAGTCTCTATATTTTGCTGAACTCTACAGGATGTCCCAAAATTAATCCAACAGACCTTGGGAGCTGATAGGTAATACTTTAAAAACTTTTTGTTAAGAAAAGTTTTTAGCTACGGTGCTTCATTTTATGTCAAATGAACTGTTGGAATGCCCACCCATTGCAATTGACACAGGGTGCATCGGTGGTTATCTTTGAATTGCACGTGCAGAAGTTCAAGGACGGCCATGTTCTGTACGGACTCCTAAGAAAGAGGCAGATGTGTTGCGGTGCAAAGAGAACAAACCTGCAGCTAGTGCTGGCGTCATCGCTCGACAATTGCATATAAGTCGGAGCACAGTGGGTTTAATTCTGCAGGAAATATTGCTCCACGCAATGAGGCCTGAAGACTGCTCTGCCACAGCACTTTCGTCAGTAGTATGTGGACAAACTTAAAACGATGTAGTTTGCATCTCATGTGGTTGCTCATAGAAGAAACAATTTCATACGTGAAGTTATTTAACTGTCGGAATTGACATGTTTCGTGCCTTCGAAATTCCCCATACTAAACATGAGAGGTCACATCTACTGAGATTTGGTCTTCATGTGTGGGCCGGTATTGTGGATAACTGCGTAGGACCATACACTTTTCCGGCCCGACTCAATGTTTAGTTACTTATTAGTTATGCATCAAGTTTTGCATGATTTAATGGAAGCAGTCCCCCTTCATATTACCTAAGACACATGGTTTCAATATGATAGAACATCAGTTCACTATAGTGCTGAGGTACGTCATCATATTACGGCTGCATACGGGAATCACTGGATAGGCAAACGTGGACTCATTGCCTGGCCCGTGTTCCAAACTTTTCTTTGATATTAACGTATCTAGAGCTTAAACGAAGTACATGAGCTAAAAACTTTCCTTAACAAAATAGTCTTATCAGCTCCCGAACCTTGTTGGTTTAATTCTGGAACACTCGATATAATTTTGCATTTGTATTTTCGACTGTTTTCTTCCTACCCTTAAGGCAGCACTGAATCCATTTAAGAACATGCCCCATATTTCCCATTTTCTGAAGTTTAGAGAACAATATATGGTGAGTTAAAACAGTCATTGAAAGATAGAAAAATTATATATATATATATTTTTTTTTCTTATATAAATTCTTTAATACGTTATTTAGGAAATAACAAACGGCTGTCTCCCTATGTAGAATTATAGATACTAGTCATACAGAATCAGTAATGTAAGATATCCGAAGTTGCTCTTTGTATATATTCCAAAATGAAAAAAACTGGATATGTGTAATGGAATAGGCGAAAGCCTAAACGACAAAATGAACGATGCTATTATTGGTATCCAAACTTTTACTGGGATACATTTCTTCTATATTAAGTACATAGCAAAGAAAGTCGTGTGAAACCCAAGAGATTCCTTTCATTGAGCTGCTGAAACTCTTCAGAAGTTCTGTACAACAATTAAGCAGTTACAACTCTCTCGTAAAACCATGAAGACGACGCTTTCTCTGGAAGTGTTCCATTTTCTTCCATCCTGCCTTCCTTGCCAAGAATGAATTATCGAATACTTTCTCGGAGTGCGAGAGGATTTCCATGACGTCACGCTGTTAAGCGCTCTCCTTCCTTTATTCCTCTTATTTCCCAGATTCTCTTGTAGGAATCTTAATTATCGCTGCGCCTTTCTGCTCTCCCTAATACGGCTATTTCATGTAGATCCCATTTGTCTTAAATGGCAACTAGAGTATGCAGAGATCGCACAAATGAAACCAGAAAATGCGATATCGTTATTCTCGACACTTGGAGGTATACATACACACCCACCACTTCATGTTTATCGTTCATTGTCTGCTCACAGTTATGTTTCGTCACAAGTTATCTAGTACTTTTAGTTTCTCTAGCTGATAGAGAAACTATTTTACGAGGATGGGTCAAAAAGTAATACCCCCTATTCTTTTTCCTTAAATAAGATATGTGAAGACTTAGAATTTGGCGCAATTCCTCAAACCATGTTCTCCAATCCCCTGCAGTACTAACTTCCTAAGTTAACAGGTGGCAGCACTGCATCCTCTTGCAAAATGGCTGACATCGACATTCGTATTAGACAGCGTTCTGTGATTGAATTTTTGACTGCGGAATGTGAAACGCCAATTCGCATTTACGAAAGGCTAAGAAATGTGTATAGTGATGCAACGGTGGATGTCAGCACTGTTAGACGTTCAGTTCGTCGCTGTAACGAAGCTGAAGGGCAAACACCATTGGCAGATGAAAACTGAAGCGGCAGGCCGGTGAATGCAGTGACTCCATGCAACATTCAGCGAGTCGATGACATCATTCGTGGTGATCGCCGGATAACAACAGGTGAATTGTGTCGCATTACCTCCCTGAGTAAAGGCAGTGTGATGACGATTATTCAAAAACTGGGTTACTCAAAAGTTTGTGCACGTTGCGTACCAAGAACGTTAACCGCCCAAAACAAAGAAACAAGGAAAACAATAGCCTCCGAACACATGCAGTACTCCAATTTGAAGGGAGAGGAGTTTCTGGAAAAAATTGTTACCAGAGACGAAACGTGGGTTCATCTTTTTTAACCTGAATCAGAGGCCGTCAATGGAATGACATCTCACAACGTCCCCCCCCCCCCCAAAAAAAAAATCAGAACTCAGCGGTCGGCAGGGAAAGTTAGGGCAACAGTGTTTTGGGATACAGAGGGTCTGCTTATGATTGATTGTTTGGAGCAGGGATGCACAATAAATTCTGTCCAATACGTCAGAACTCTCAAAAACTAAAAGCACCTCTTTGCAGAGTTCGCCCGACAACAGGTATGGCGGATGTTCTTTTACATGACAATGGAAGACCACACACTAGCCGTTACACCACTGCGGAAATTGACAAACTGACCTGGCACCATTAGACTTGCATCTGTTCGGGCCACTAAAGGAAGCTCATTGTGGGATTCATTTTGAAGATAAGGAGGCTGTGAAAACGTCCGTGCGTCAATGGCTTAGGAAGCAAGACCGTTTGTTTTACCACACTGTAATACACGCCCTAGGTAAAAAGGTGGACCAAAACTGTGGAAAAGTAAGGATATACTGTGTAGTGACAAATTAATGGTCAATGTTGTAGTTTTGAAGCTATGTAAATTGGATTCAATTTTCATGGCAATTAAAAGAGAAAAAGCATAGGAGGCATTACTTTTTGACCACCCTCGTATATTACACAAAAATTAGATGTTCAGATTGTACCGAAAATACATGCATGATCAACCCGAGCAGTTTCTCGTGTGATGTTGACTTTCAAACATTGTCGGAATTACATGAACCGCTGAAGGAATGGAATGAGATGGCGGAGAAAACCGGAAATATTGGTGAAAACCCACCCCAGCGCCGTGTTAAACACCACAAATCTCGATTTGCTTCTCCTGGGATGGAAATCGGGCCGCTTTGGTGAGAGCCAAGCATTCACCCAGTTGTGTATATTTAATAGAAAGGACCTCGTGTGTGTTGGATTAAACTTGTTTTATGGTATTTACAAGCACTACTTTTGTTTCAGTCGTGGAAAAAAATCGATAATTACTCATACACTGCTTAGGTTGCAGTCAGACATCGTGGCCCAATGTGTTCACACGACCGCTACTAGAAAGCAACTACGGTATTGGGTCTGAAAATCGACACCCTGTTAAAAAATTTCCTCACTATGATCAGAAAGTTGGAGCCTGGTGTGCTGTTAGTCCTAGACGCATAATCGGTCCAAAATTCTCCGAGCAGACTGTAAATGCAGAGAGGTACCAAAATCATATTTTGACCACATTTTTCATTAACTTACACATGAGGAGAAATCAGAGGGTAATTTTTACAAGATTCTGCCACTGCTAAATATAGCGGAAGAATTCATAAATAAAAATTAGGTGTTTGACGATGGAGGGAAGATCACGGAACCTATTCATCAGCACTAATTACTGTGATTTTTACCAGTCAAGTACCATGAAAGACAGTCAAATACTTATTATAGCCCCAACGTAATCATAATTATTAATATGCAAAGATAGTCAGACTGAAAAATGCAATGTCATGGCTGGGATATGCACTACGGATCTTCTGGTTGCCGTAGAGCCGCTCTAACCATTGGGAGGGATACTGTGACCAACATGCCAACATGACATTAAATACTCCAAGTGACCCGTGTTTCTCCGGGTACACCACTTAGTTCTCGTAGACACATAAGATAACTACCTTAATGATGACAAACAACGTGTAAGTGCTTTAAGGCCCAGACTTTCTAGTTAGTCAGTTGGAGAATTTAATATCATGTTGGCACGTTGGCCATAGTAGCTCAAGAGTTAGAGCGGCTGGATGGCAGCCAGAAGATCTGATGGTTCAAATCCCGGCTATGGCATTGAATTTTTCAGTCTATCTTTGCATACTTCTGCTTACACACGGCCCGTGTGAAAGAACTAATTTCCATAATTATTAGGTTTACTTTACGCTTCTTTAAGGTGAACGATATAAGTACTATTTACATTAAATGATTTATGGTAGATTTTCAAACTCTTTCGGCATTCTTTTAAATATAAATTTAATGTAGTAATGCTACACAACTCACTTCGACTACAAGACTTGTAAATGACTTGCTGTAGTCTATAAATATAAATATAATGTGCTACAGCATGACGTTTATACGCAGAAAAGGGCCATCACTCACTGAGAAGAGCCGTGAAAGGCCAGAGACGGGTTTTCCAATAGATTCCTGACGTTCTCGTCCACGAGAGGATCAACTGTCACTGTCGGAAACCACACAGCTCCCCCTCGCTGTAGACAAATACGTCTGCACAATCGTTACTTCATTTACTCTCGTGAATAAACATCCTCCGTCTTTTGCTTGAAATCAGGAAATGCTTAAAGTGAAGCTAAGCAAAGATATGATGATTTAATATTCCCTTTGGTTCTTCAAAATATTAAGCTATTGTCTCATCAGTTTAAAAACCTATAACAAAATTAGTCAACTTGGTTCGCTATTCACTAGTAAGGACGGAACATTTTTGTCCAGCGAAATTAGCCTGACAAAATAAGATATACTGTGGATTTTCTAGAAATGGGTTATTGGATGCTCTTCATTATGGAAGGCTTTTCCACAACTGATAAACAGTGGGACATATGTATGCAAAACATTTCGAAACAAAACACACAATTTGCTACATACATGGTTTTTCAACATTTGTTGGCATTAACCACTCCCTGGCTATTTTCTATTATTGGTTTCACTTTTCAAACATTCTTTTTCCCTCAGTCGGGAAGTTTGGGTTTTCTTTTTTTCATTTTATTGTTCATGCAAAGCCATTATAGTCACCAGCTTATAAAATGTCATCAGGCATTATTTTGATAATGGCTGCTCACGTGCAGGTGAAAGCTGAGTGAGAGAGAGAGAGAGTGAGAGAGAGAAGCGGGGTTTGAAAGACGGATAGCGCCAAATGTCTCAATAAAGAATGATCACAATTTTATTGACAACGTACCTTTACTCATCTTCATAATTTTGATGGTCCTTCTCAAATATAACTTCCCTGAATATGATGCACTTTTCCCATCGTTTCTGCCAGTCTTCAAAGACATGCTGGAAAACATTTTTTGAGAAATCTTTCAAAATCGCCTCTGCATCCGTCACCACTGCTTCTGATGCTGGTTAATGCCTCCCACGAAGGCGTTTCTTCAAGTTAGGGAATAGAAATAGTCACTGGGACTGAATTCCGGACTATTGAGAGGGTGAGGGATGCACTTAACGTTGATTTTTGCAAGGTATTCAGCAAAAAATTGGCAATATGCGGCCGCGCATTATCGTGGTGCAGCGTCCAGTCTGCTTCACGGAAATGTGGTCTTCTGTGCCTGATATGGACTTGCAATGTTTTCAGGACATCCCTGTAGTATGGTCCAGTTACTGATGTGTGTGCAGGTACAACATGCTGATAAACCGTTCCATGAATATCAAAGAATGAGATGATCATAACTTTCCCAGCAGAAGCAACCACTTTTGCTTTTTGGGGGGTTGGTGATGAAGGAGATTTCCACACTGAGCTTTGCTGTTTGCTCTCAGGATCAAAATAATGTAGCCAAGTTTCATCAGCAGTGATTACGTTTAAAAGAAACTCCGGATCTTCCTCTAACATCAACTTTAACTGCATGTTACCTCCATTGCAGCGGTAGGCGATACTGAACATGTCTGAACTTGCCTGGTTCTCACAGGCGGGGACCAAGAGTAACAAAACTGAAACTACTACGGCGTGTTTGTTTCATATTAAGCTAACAGAATATAATATGATTGAATTTTAGTGCGAAAAATTATGACCGTAAAAAAATTATGATCATTTTTTATCGAACAGCCCTCGCACAATAGTCTCAAATTTGTATCTAAGAGGTCATTATCAGCCCTTAAGGGTAGGTTATTAAGCTAGTAAGGGAGTGGTTTATGACGTAGCCTCATGATTTATGCATGTTATCCACGGAACACGAGCCATTCTTGTTACGGTTGTCCAACTTGTTATGATGGTATGGTAGATCTTGTCTGAAGATATTTATGTCCTTCCTCTTTTGATGGATGGCAGCCCTGCAGAGTGACAGCAGTAAAGTAAATAGTACTTCGCTACATGCTCTGAAACATCCTTATCAGATGTTGTGCCTCAGTGGACTGCACATTGACCATCAAAGTAGCTTTATTAACGTCCATAGCGTCTTTTCGCTGTTTGACAGCCCATGTTAACTCTGAACCGGCACGCAATTGCTCATATCTCTGGTGGCCTAATTCTCCATCAACGTTTTATCATTTTATGTGATATTCTACTTCAGCAACCCTAAAAAGCCCTTTTGATAATGGTTTATAAACGGAACGATGATGTTATCATCTGTATAGAAAACCTGCATCAACATTTCAAGATAAATTCTGTAATTATTGCTTTCCTACCTGTAAAACCCAGGAAATACTGGTGCTGAATTCAAGTCGCATATACTCCTAACTTCCTCTGAAAATCACACACCTCTTTATGGTCCGCATTTTTTTACTACAATAACTACAGGTAAATTGTACACTTACCTAATAGTTTAGTCTTGACCGTATATTATCAGGTTTATTAGATATTACTCATATGTTTGTTACAACACCATCACACTGCAAGGAACCGAGCCCTTGGACTTACGTATTTTAAAATCAGCCTTTGTACTGTGTTGCTGTTTGCTAACATACGCAAGTATCTCTGGGTTTTCATGTGCCCGTAACCGTCTTTCGTACTTTACTGCAGCAGCATAAATTTCTTCATGAAAAATTCTATATTTAACTCCCTGTGGATATTGTTATTGCGTACATACCAAGGTACTTTTACTATATGCCTTAGTACTTCATTCTGAAATCTCTCAGGGCCTGTATTACGATCTCCGGTTAAGGTGTTGGTTAACACTTGGAGTTACACGCAGTGGTCGGTATTACGACATTCGGTTACGGGCTAACTGAGTTATTTCTGGAGGTAAACTAACCCTCACCTCGAGTAGCGGTTAGTGACATAACTTGGAGTTTACCTTCACACACAAAAAAGAAAATGGCGTATCTCCAGGCCAGATTGAATGTTGACAGCGATTCTGAGGATGAAATGTTGGCACAGAATTTATTTAATAGAAGAAGAGCTGAAAGAATTAGAATGTGGAACGATAGTTTCATATATACATATATGTGACATGTTTAAAATGAAATAAAATAAACCACATGAGTGTTAGGCATCTTGACGTAATAGGTTATGGAATGATAATTTTAGTGTCCCATGGTGTCAGTGACTTGTTGCAAGCAATGCAATATTTTATGCGACCATAATTCAACATGTTTTAACGAACATAAATGTAATAAACGAAGCATGTTAAACCTATACCGGAAAGTACACGCAGTACTATATGTGTAGGTGGGTAGTTAGGAAAGTTAAGAAACATGCTGAAGTATTAAAAATTCGATTTTGGTAATATTGGGTGCAATGTTTAATTTGCGTTTCGTTAAAGCATTACCAGAGGAAAGTAACTAGATGTAAAGCAGTGAATAAAAGACACTTTAGGTTATGCAATTTGTATCGATATCCAAACCGTTATTGCAAACGCTGTTCACAAGTGTAATGTAGCTAACTACATGTACAATACCATAATGGTTTTGTCCCTCAATGTGCCTTACTGAATACCATTTGCTAACTATATTGCGGTTTATGCAGTTTGTGCGCTGTCTCAATACAAGTTAAAGTATTACTTATGATTCTTGCCGTACCTACTATGGATTGTGCAAATGCAGTACATAAATATATTTGCTGCGAATTGCACACGTAAATAAATGTTAAAACCTGCCCATCTTGTATCCTGTGGTATTTAATTGAAGCCATTTATTTGTTCAATTACGTTTTTCAATCAAGGACACAATGCTGTAACTGAAACGTGGCATTTGATTATGAAGTGCCAAGAGGAAATGTAAGTTTGCTGCAACCTGTTTCCTTAAAAGAAAACCATAGTTATTGCTTCATAACTAGCCAAATAAATTATGTTCAAAAAAATCAGGTACCAAGTTACTGGTCCCAGAATGCATATTTTATAACCTTGCCTTTATTCATGGATGACTCGTAATTTGTGTACCTTCTCTATTTTCATATACCTCAGTGAAATGATAATTTATATAAGAAAATGTGATTTATTCATGAGGATAAACTACTAACCAAATTATTTTAGCCAAATCATATTTGTGCAATACTATTATCAGAATTAATAACAGTTATGTGGCCTTATTTTTAAAATATTTTGACTACAAATCTCTTGATGTTTACAAATTAACAAGGTATTTAATATATTCTCCATATATCCCACCTAATCTATAATAACACTAACCGAACGCAACATATATAACCTATAACGCCAACCTAACGCTATGAAAAATAATATAACGCTATGGAAAAATCTAAACTGTAAACGAACTATGCTAGACCTTATTACGAATAAACTATTAATGAAAACATCACGAAAATATATAGAGAACAGCTAATAAAAAGTTAAACCAAGACGCCTGATGCTACTACATATGTTTGTATTCGCGCTAATTCACATTCTAAACACAAGATAGCGTTGCAAACAAGGTAAAATCCTAGTGGAAAATATTGCCAATCGTTTACATTCCACCATAATGCATAGGGTAATAAACCTACAGGTAAATAAAGTTCGTAATACGAGGCACTGAAACTAACCAATAGTTATTGATAACTGAAAGTTAACAAACTTCCGCTAGTAACCGGAGATCGTAATACAGGCCCTGAATGGTTTCAATGGTTTCATCCCTTTTCTTGATGTAAACCCAAAGGGGTATGCCGTATATCCATACAGGTTTTAGCACTTGTTTATAAATCAACAATTTGTTGTCGACTGGATTCTGAGTAATGTCCCAGTGACCAATACAGCTTCCTAAATGCTCAATTTTTTCTCGGGCAGCCAGCCAGCTAAAAAGATTATTAGATATCAACGTTTCGTGAGTGTGCATCTCTACCATTATCAGAATATTCATAAAATGTTTTAACAACAAATGAAATACTGAATATAACATAACTATAAACAGAGAAAAAACACTATCAAAATTCACATTAGTGAACAAAAGACTGTCTTCAGTAAATTAAATGCCAGGTCAGGAGATGGCGTGAGTATAGAAAATTGTCAAAGAAACGTAACTACTTAACTTGATTATCAAGCTGTATTGATACTTGCTTCTTAATTCGACGGACTACCATTTTTATGCCCGGTTTCCAAGAGGAGCTGAACTGAAATTCAGCATCACGATTAAGCGTGCTCCTTTCAGAGGAAATCGTCAAAGCCTCGTTAATCCTCTGATCTCAGTAACTGTTGCACCTTGCCAAGATGGTCGTCTCCCGAAAATTGGCTCTATGGTCGTTATCAAAACAATGCTCTGCCAGCCCAGACTTCTCAGGTTCCATTAAACGAATGCTCCGTTCATGTACGATTGTTCTAGTAGCGAAAATTAGTTATTTATTTTTATAAAACAGTATTTCATTTGTGGTTATAACATTTTATAAATATTCTGATCATGGTAGAGATGTACACTCCCGAAACGTTTATATCTAATAATCTTTTCACCTGGCTGGCTACCCGAGAAAAAAGTGAGCGTATTCGTCGCCAGGAAAGCTTCAGGTCTTATTTTACAGTTGCCTTAATCTTAGATCTAGTTCACTTCTTTTTTATATGCGATTTCCAGTTAAGCTTTTCATCTAGCACCAGAACTAAATATTTTACCTCTTTTTCGTAGGTAAAAGTTTGCCAATTTAATTCAATCGGTACTTTTTCTTTTGTTTGTGAAGTTCAACTGGACTGACTTTGTTTCATTTAACTTTATTCGCTATCTTTTGTCCAAATACCGACTTAGCCTTTTTTTCAAGTTTTTCTGTAGCCTCTTCAACAGTTTCGACAACTGACATTACTGCTGTGTCGTCGGCAAAAGTCTATCACAAGTTTCCGGATCTTGTATGAGGTCTCGTGTGCACAAGAAGTATAATATCGGTCCAAGTACGCTACTCTGTGGTCCTCCCGCAGTGATAACTTTAAATGCGGAGTATTCACCTCCATGTTTAACTCAGAATGTTCTATTTTTAGATAGGATTGTAAGATAACCCTGAATTCATCAGGTAGATGAAGGAAGGCCTTTATGCCATATTTTATGAAAGGACTGAGAAATGTCTAAACTGCTTGCACACATTTTCTTTCCTTCAAGAGTTCTTTCACTTATGTCCATAATTCTGTGAACTTGTTGCGTGGTTAAATGTTTGCTTTGAAATCCTAATTGATGTGATTTAAGTATTGTCATAAGTTTGCATTCCTTAATGGGGTTGGGATGGTTTCCACATTGTTGGCAGCAAAGAGATTGGTCAATATTGTTAGGCAATCGGCAAACTTTCGGTCGGTTACGCAAGGGGAAGGCCGGTGGAAGGGGGCGTGTGGCATCGGTACAGCCTGCGGAGGTGTAACAGAGTGGAGGGAGGGGAAACCACAGGGGTGGCTGAATCTTCGTTCCCCCCTCCTCCTGCCGCCTGAAAGAACGCGAAACCTCCAGAATATTTCTCCCCTCCATGGTAAAGAATTCTCCAGAAACATTTAGCCACCTATAAATAGAGGGACGATGCGACCGAGAGTTCAACCGTCTCAAAACTATTTGAGCGGTTGCTCCTATCCCGCCTGACCCCTCTCTTCGAGGAAAGCAGCTCCTACCCGATCACCAGTTTGGATTTCGTCATGGACACTCCACGACCCTACAGCTACTGCGCCTGGCCGAGAGGACAGCCCTGGGTTTCCAGGAAAACCTCAAGACAGTCGCGGTGCTGCTAAACGTAGAGAAAGCCTTTGCCACAACCTGGCACCAAGGCCTACTGTACAAACTCAGGGAGGCCAACCTACCTCCTCCCTATCTGGTCCTGATTAGTAGTTTCCTCAGAAACCGCACTTTCAGGGTGAGAGTGGAAGGAAGAATGTCATCTATCAGACCAATAGCCGCGGGAGTCCCGAAGGACAGTGTACTGTCCCCTACATGTCTGACTTACCCTTGGAACCACAGACTGTTACGTGCCAATATGCTGACGACGTCCTCATAATGGCACGTAACAAAAACCTACGATATTATCATCCTCCGCTGCAGCGCCAACTCCGAGCCATTGGCCGTTGGAGTGAGATGTGGAGAATGGCCATTAGCCCCGAGAAGAGCTCTGCACTTCTCCTGGCTAAGGTCCGAGTTAGGCGACCAGACTGGTCGCTGAGGTTGAGGCAGAGGCAAATCCCTTGGGTTCCCACTGCCAAATACATTGGCGTCCACCTGGGTCGCGGACTCACCTACGCACCTCATATCCGGGTCAAAGCCGGACAAGGGCATGCAGCGTTAGCAAAGCTAAACACCATTTTTAAGTCCACCATGCCTACTCACCTCAAACTACGCCTATATCGGGCGATCATACCGCCCCTGATTCTGTACGGCTGCGAAGTCTGGGGATCAGCGGCTCCCACCAATATTCGCAGACTCCAGTACGTCCAGAACAGGGCATTGCGCATGATCTACGATACCGGACGGAGATTTCCGTCCCACATCCTACACACTCACTCTGGGGTCCCGTATATCGTTGACGTGGTGCGGGAAAGATACCGCACCATCTACGATAAGCTGGACTCCCACCCCAACATACTGATGAATACCCTAGGCCGTTACGACCATAGGGTTCCTCGCCGGCGACCAAGCTACCGGCTACCCAAAGATGCCTTGGGTACCTAACACTGAACAGGGCCACATTCCCCTGACTCCAACTTCCTAAGCCCAATAATTGGCTAGGTAAACTTTATACAGTAACACGGATCCTTTCCCTCTAGCCTGTTTAGTGGACTGTGCTCAGATGCCTCCCAGGCAGGCGGAAGAGCGCAGCCAGCATTGGCGCATCCCCCCTACACGGGGCGACGGCGCACACCAAGGCTAGATATGTCCACTGCCCAAAACAATCGCCTGCGACACTAACGACTCTTCTATACTGCCCAGATAAAGAGGCTAGAAGCGGCTAGGTGCTGGGCAGCATACACTCCGTCCAGGTAAACCTGGACGACTCGTCTTTTCTGCTGGTCTGCTGGTCTGCTGTGCTCAGTTGCCTCCCAGGCAGGCGGAAGAATGCAGAGCATTGGCGCATCCCCCCCACACGGGGCGACGGCGCACACCAAGGCTAGATATGTCCACAGCCGAAAACAACCGCCTGAGACAAATGACTCTTCTATACGGCCCAGATAAAGATGCAATAAGCGGCTAGGTGCTGGGCAGCAAACACTCCGTCCAGGTAAACCTGGACGACTCGTCTCTTCTGCTGGTCTGCTGCTGGTCTGCTGCTGCCGAGAGTTTAGTTCAGTTCTTGGCGAGCAGCGTGAGTAGTGCCCAGTGAGGGAACGGACTGTGTACGTGTACGTAACTGCATGCAGTGGACCTGTGACAGACGAACTGGTGAATTGGAATTGTGTGCATTACGCAATTCTGTGTAATCGGCAAGTGTTCCGATTGTAATTCGGTGGAAATAAAGAACATTTTGAGTTTGTGCACTTGGACTTATTCATTTCACGAACCCACAAAGTCACAATATGATAAGGTCAACAGCTACAGAAAATATTGCTGGCAGAAACATTTGGAATTAAAATACTTAAAAATGCCATTAAGTATAAGCTTTGTAATTCTTTCATGAACAAAGGCGCCTGTTTTATCTCGTTCCATCCTTCCAGTACTTCCTTCATGTAATCTGGTGCTCCCTTCAGGTAAATATTATCATTTACATTGCAATATACGAGGGCTGCTCACTAAAGAATAATCACAATATTTTTTGACTACCTATCCTTACTCATCCTCATAATATTGATGGTCCTTCTCAAAATAGTCTCCTCCGAATGTGATGCACTTATCCCAATGTTTCTGCCAGTCTTCAAAGACATGCTGGACACCATTTTTGAAAGATCCTTAAAAACGCATCCGCAGCCTTCACCACTACTTCTGATGAAGAAACGCTTTCGTGGGAGGCATTAATCCATCAAGTTAGGGAATAGGAAAAATTCACATGGGAGTAAATCCGGACTATAGGGAGGGTGAGCAATGCAAGATATTCAGCAACAACATTGGCAATATGCGGCTGCGCATTATCGTGGTTCAGCATTCGCCTGCATCACAGAAATGTGGTCTTTTGCGCCTGATACGGACTTGCAATGTTTTCAGGACATCCCTGTAGTATTGCCCAGTTACTGATGTGTTGATACCGAAATTAAGAATTCCAATGTATAAAGAATCATGATGGATGTCAAAGGAATGTTGGTTCTTTGTTACAACACGTGCAAGGACAGTTGAGTCGAATAGCAGTTTGGGTGAATAAGTTGTTTTAACAAAAGAAATGTAAGAAACAGTGTCCTTAGCAGATTTCTAAAGGATGGCACTTGACTGAATAGGGCATTCTTCGGATCATTAATAATGGCGACAAAATAGCCACAAAGGAAATCTTTGTGTGAAAAGAGGGTTTCCAGAAAGTGAAAGTCACATGTACACACACGCGCATCTGTGGACATTCAGACACTTCGTGGCTGGCAAGCTATTGAAACAGTCTGA
This sequence comes from Mantis religiosa, assembly GCA_030765055.1. NCBI lineage: Eukaryota > Metazoa > Arthropoda > Insecta > Mantodea > Mantidae > Mantis > Mantis religiosa. Next base: position 29,818,655 of record CM060956.1, read on the forward strand.
GGCGTGAGGGCGATTAGGGCAGCCCTCTTGTTCTGTCTTGGGCCAGGCATACCAGAAATGAGAGAAGATATTTGTCGGTTCATATATACGTGAGGAACGAATAAAGTTTGTAGAGTAATAAACATTCTGCTGTCAGTAACTCTAAACAGGTATATTGGTAACCCTTGGTCGGCAACTTCAATTTCGATGTTCTGAAAAAAGAAGTAGTGAATAAATAAGTTTGAAACGGTGCGGCATACCCGCATGTCAGATTTCAAATTGGTTGGTGTTTACTTTTGATTTGGGTTCTAATTGGAGCTGTGAGATCTCTTGTCCTCAGGTGAATGGTTGTAGGAAATGGATTTGTTGTTTGTTGGCTGCTCAGTTGTCTCAATAATACACTGGTTCGTTGCAAAAATGATTTAATTTAATTCTAAGTTCGTTGATTCAGATTGATTTGTAGCGGTGACCACCTGTTACTAAACTTCCTAACAGAATTCTCTTAATTCTTTATACGGCGAATACTTTGCTATTATAAACTTCTTCTGCTGCTTCTCTCACGCTGGTTGCGTTATTCTTGACTTCCCTACATTTCGGACTTAGAAATCTTTACGACCTCTTCTTCACGCGCACTAACACGTCTTTCCCCTCGTAGTATGACTGTTGAAGTGATTTACATTTCGGACTTAGAAATCTTCCCTACTTCTTCTTCACGCGCCCTAACACATCTTTCCCCTCGTAGTATGACTTTTGAAGTGAAGTTTCGTCTACTCTGCGATTCCGTTCGTACTTTATTCTGATCCCTACTCTAACCCTTATCACATGACCAAAATAACTCACCCTTCTTCCTATTTCTCAAATCTTACATTATTATTGGTTTCTCATTTTATTTCGATTTTTCTTTATTGGTTAGCAAAACTCATCGAACTCATTGTCGTTACATCCCACCGTGAGTTGGGTCACGCCTACCCTGGGCTCTTTGTAACGGTATACATCGTTATCGCCTCAGCAAAGTAAATCCTTTTAGGTCTTACGCTTGACCGCATCTAGAAAACCTTATTGTTCCTACACATTTTTGCTTATAGTTCTCAGACATTGAACCTTTCCTTAAACAAAGAGGCTAACGGTCACCTCTTCCTGTCTCCCCGACTTGTGTTCAGATTTTACAGAAATATTTTCTCTCCCTTACATGGTTTCTAGCATGTCAGTTGTCTTAAATTATATTCTTGCCATCTTATTCTTAATTAAACCGCTATTTTAATCATTACTCTAATTTCATTCTAATTTCATATTAATATAACAATATTTTATATTAGTTTAGCAAAGCATTTTCATTAATTTATCTTCTTTTTTAATTCTTGTGATTTCAATTAATTCGCCACCTCCTAATCGCTGTCTGATACTGCGGTTACATAATGCCCGTTTGACAAAAATGAAATACCCATTATTTAAATTTTGTCAAACCCCCGTCATGACATTTCCTCCTTATATCTTATAATTTCTCATTCCCTACTCGAAACATTTTTCGGTGGTCACCGTTTCCCTCATCTTCACCAGTGTGTTACTTTATACACATAGAATGGTCAATATGGTACATCATATACATAGAATTATAGATATGATACATTACGTACATAGACAAGTACACTGTCGTATATGTGGTTATTACCCTATATACAAATAACATTCGTGATACCTCAACTATATATACACTTCACTGAATTATCCTTGTCTCACTTGACATCAACTTGATTTTACCTTATTACATTCCTTAAGTACTACATTAATGTTACTATATTACAGTTTACAATATTACATTTTACATTCAATGATTTTTTTTTAATATTATTATGTTAACTTATTGGGACGTTTCTTTATCTTTCAGTCCTTCACCGTAAGAACATTCGTCCTCACATTATTATATTTTGCGTAACGATGTCCAAATATGGTTACCTCTACCAGCACTCAGTTGTCTACCTGTAATCAGGTGTTTCGTTTACCTGACAGTAAACATTGGCAGTTCATTGTCCTGTCTTTCCACTTCACTTTTCACTCTCAACTTTCTTTCACTTTGTCACGCCTAAGTCTGTGACCTTTACAATAACAATATATCCTTTTGGCACATGAATACATCAGTACTTATACTATATTTACATTTCACAAATTATTTTTAAAGATCTTTCTAACATGTTCATTAGCTGTGGTTATTCTTATTACATTATCATTTTGTTCGTGCACAGGAATTTTGGAACTTGCAACTCCCACGCAGTGTTTGAATTTCAAACGAAAACGTTACCCGTACTAATTATATAACTTTTACTTGGTATTCTTTACATCTTCGTATATATATATAATTTCAATCACATTTACACAGGTGATTCTTGGGTCTGCTCTGTACTGTTTACAACGTTTTTCTAACGATATGGCCTTATTAGGGAGATGTTATATCTGCCTATCGGTTTACCATTTCTTGGGTGTGATAGAGCGTACGCTCTGTCACCAAATATTTTCTCAATCCGGTATGGGCCTTTCCATAGCATATATAGCTTTCTAGTCTTTTTTCCTAACAAATCTGACTTGTCGAACGATTTCACTAGAACTAAGTCGCCGACCTTTGGTTCCCAATTCTTCTTATACCGCATTTTCTTTGCGTTTCTTTTCTCTACTTTTTCCATTATTCTTTTAACAGCATTCTGGATCCGTTCTCGATCTATCTCGGTTGTCACTTGTATACTTTCCGGAACACCCCCTATTATTGGTTCCGGTGTTAAATTCCTATGCAATTGGATAGGAGCATATCCTGTGGTTAAATTGACTGAATTATTGAATATAAACTCAATATAGTTGATGTGGTCTGGCCAGGTAGTCTGTTTCAATGAGCAAAGGACTCGGAGATGAACACCTAGGTCTTTCATTACGCGCTCGCTTGGATTAGAGCACGGATGGTACGACGTTGTATTATAGATGCGAATCCATCTTCCAACATTTCCTGTATTTTAAGGTTCACTGCCTCCTGTAAATCCAATGGAATAGGTCTGCATTTATATTTGAATGGGGGAACATCATGTATCTCGAATTCATACTCAAAATCACTATAGGTCCCAGTGTGTTCCGAAAATACATTTCTGTGTTTACATAAAATGTTATAAAAAATCTCTTTTTGGTGGTCGTTAAGTAGGTTCGAGTTTGCTACTGTTTCTCTTATTCTATAGGTCATGTTTACATTATTTTCGACTACCTGGAAATCATCTGGTAGGGTAATTATCTCCTGTTCACCTGCTTCTGCCTTCCCAAGTCCGTATGACGTCATCTCTAAAAGCCTTTCTTCTCCAGCTATATACTCATACTTATCATAGTTTCTCATCTCTTCTGCTTCTAATGGATTCATCTTAACTAGCTCCATTCCTCCTATTCGTATAAATTCTACAAAAAATGTTTCTCCATCTATTTCTTTTTCTTCATCTGTCAATCTTATCTCATTTTCTGCTTCCCTTGAGCTAAACGGAACTTTAACTATGACGTCTTTAATTTTGATTTCCAAGGCTTCCATTTGATAATTCAACTTAGCTTGAAGCGCATACAACACGTCATTACCCATAATAATGTCTACAGATAGCCTATTAATAACAAAACATACAAATTCTATTGTATCCTCCCCAATGGTGACTTTCAAAAGCATTTGTGTATTAATCTTTTGTTTGGCGCGACCTACCGCCAGAGTACAATATGCACTTTTCACGGGCAATGTTTGCAATTTCATTCCATTGTTTTTTTTAAGTGATAAAAGAATGCTTGACTTATAGCTGAAACTGAGGATCCTGAATCTATGGTAATGTGCCATTTTTCTTTGTTTATTATTGCAGCAATACGTGGAGCATCTTTCACTTCTTGCAATACTGTTAAGTGATTGTTTATTTGAGTACCGTTTACTATTTCTGTTTCTGTTTTATTCTGTACCACACTACTCAGAGCTGTGTCCCTGTTCAAATTAAGAACTAGCGTGTTCATCCGGGTCCGATGCGGGACGTCTTCTATCGCACCCTGGAGTCGTTTCCCGTCTGTTGTGTCGTACCTGGCCTTTCATCTACCTCGGGCGCCGCGTCCCTCGGTGTGGGTGGAGGAGAACGCACCCATTCTCTTGAGAGAAGTTGATTCCTCTGTCTTACTTCAGGTCCGTCTGTATTGTTCTCTCTACCAGCGTCACGTGGTTGATACTGTCTATTAGCTTCTGGTAGTCGGAACGTCGGTCTTGCATTCCCTCTTCGAAGAAATGGGGGGTGACCCCTATTTCCATTCCTAGTTACATGTACATATCTCATAGGGAAATTATATGAATTTGAATTTGGTGGTCCCTGTCTCCCTCTATTGTTGTTAGGGAATTCCCTCGGGACGTGGGCATCGTATCTTTGACGAGTAGCCATATGGTTCGTGTTAAAATTTCGGGGATTGTGTGCCCTTTCCCCGTCATGATTATTATTATTCCACGGTCTGTGTGGACTTCTCACTGGCATTCGATTCTCATGTCTATTTTGTGAGTTTTGCGTCCCAACGCTTTGTAAAGCCGTTAACAATGTAATTGCCTCTCTCAATGTCTGAGGTCTTGCTACCACCATGTGATTTCTAATGTTCTCAGGAAGGTGGGGAGTGAGAAGAGAAATCAGTTCGGCTTCCTGTAATGGAGGTTGTAGATATTTACTCATTTGCGAATATCTCAGGAAATAATCAGTAATAGACTCTCCATTATTACCTTGGTATCGGCCATTTGTTATCTGATTCCTTACTTGGTATTGGACATTGGCGTTCCAATACTTTTCTAGAAAAGCTGTTTTGAACAACTCGTAGCTGCATCCTTCTCCCACAGTTACTCGTAGCCAATTAAGTTCGGCAGATTCTAACGCCCTTTGAACTATTATCATCTTATATTGCTCGGGTACACCTCTGATGACAAAATACTTTTCTAAGTCGGCCAAAAATTGTACTGCGTTGTCATTGCGACAATTAAATTTCGGGAGGGGCAATTCGCTTAGAAAATTCATGTGCACTGCTGGATACATATTTACGTTTTGCATATTTACTTCGCAATTATTGCTGCTTTGAGGAGAGACAGAAGGGGCGCTAACCTGTTCGTTCTGCCTCTCTCCATTGTGTGTATGTATAGAACAATTGGAACTCTCAGGTACCGGCCCTTGCTGTCCCAGCTGTAAGCCAGTTACAGTATCTCTGATTTGAGATATCTCGCTTACTGTTTCCCTCAACATTTGTGTATTCTCTGATTGAATATTTGTTACACGTGCTACCTTTTCTTTTAACTTCTCCATGTCAGCTGCTATACTATTGTTTACAGTGTCAAACCGGTCATTTATCTCTTGTAGAAAAGTTACCTGTGTCGTGGTCAGTTCATCTAATCTTATTCTCTCCTTATTAATTTCCTCCCCTATTCTATTTTCTACTCCTGCAACGAGAGATTTGGTAGCTTCTAGGTCACTTCTTATAGTACCTACTTCTCGCTGCAGGGCCTCTTTTACAGACTGGATTTCCCCTGTTATTCCTTGAATTCTGACAGTGATTCTAGTTTCTGTTTCTTTCCCTTGGCTTGTAATTTGACTTACTAATTTAGCTTCTAGTGTTTGGTTCTGTCCTACTAATTTAGCTTCTAGTGTTTGGTTCTGCTCTACTAATTTAGCTTCTAGTGTTTGGTTCTGTTCTACTAATTTAGTCTCTAGTGATTGGTTCTGTTCTACTAATTTAGCCTCTAGTGATTGGTTCTGTTCTACTAATTTAGCCTCGAGTGATTTGTCCATAGCTTCTAGTGTTTGGTTCTGTTCTACTAATTTAGTCTCTAGTGATTGGTTCTGTTCTACTAATTTAGCCTCTAGTGATTGGTTCTGTTCTACTAATTTAGCTTCTAGTGATTGACTCTGAATAGTCATTTGCGCCATGAGTTTCTGGAACATCTCTTGTAGATTTTCCATAACCCCAGGATTGTCACTTCTCCTATTTACATTTAAGCTACTTACACCATTTACACCCTCATCTACTGATCCTATAACATTGCTTTCCACTATCTCTTCATTAACAACTTCCAACTCTTTCTCTGTCTCCATAATTATTTGTTCCCCAGAATTTTCCATTTTAAATTTATTCTGTACGATCTTCTTATTTCTCAAAAGCATTGAATTTCCCCTTTAAATTTTCTAATTTCCCTTCCAAAATACTTATTACTAAGACATTACATAGATATTGATTTCACTGAATGATATTACATTTACAAGAAATATAAATTGAGTATGTGTAACTCACAGTTCTGTTGTACGGCTGTGGTGTTTATGTGATGTCTTTACCAATTTTTTGTCGTGCTGCTCGTCGTCTAGTAGGCTCAGTTGATGTCGAAAGAACTTGAACTTCTCTCTTGGTTGGGGGAAAATTCTATGTAGTTGTTTTTGCCGTCTTCTTCGTAGTCTCTGCTGTCCTCATCGTAGTTGTCGTCGTCGGTCTTCTCACTTCTCCTCGTAGTCGTCCTTCGTCGTCGTTCTTCTCACTTCTCCTCGTAGTCGTCCTTCGTCGTCGTTCTTCTCACTTCTCCTTGTAGTCGTCCTTCGTCGTTACATATCACCCATTTCCTACAATTCGAAGCCCCAACGTGTCGGCGCCATTATGCGGCATACCCGCATGTCAGATTTCAAATTGGTTGGTGTTTACTTTTGATTTGGGTTCTAATTGGAGCTGTGAGATCTCTTGTCCTCAGGTGAATGGTTGTAGGAAATGGATTTGTTGTTTGTTGGCTGCTCAGTTGTCTCAATAATACACTGGTTCGTTGCAAAAATGATTTAATTTAATTCTCACTAAGTTCGTTGATTCAGATTGATTTGTAGCGGTGACCACCTGTTACTAAACTTCCTAACAGAATTCTCTTAATTCTTTATACGGCGAATACTTTGCTATTATAAACTTCTTCTGCTGCTTCTCTCACGCTGGTTGCGTTATTCTTGACTTCCCTACATTTCGGACTTAGAAATCTTTACGACCTCTTCTTCACGCGCACTAACACGTCTTTCCCCTCGTAGTATGACTGTTGAAGTGATTTACATTTCCGACTTAGAAATCTTCCCTACTTCTTCTTCACGCGCCCTAACACATCTTTCCCCTCGTAGTATGACTTTTGAAGTGAAGTTTCGTCTACTCTGCGATTCCGTTCGTACTTTATTCTGATCCCTACTCTAACCCTTATCACATGACCAAAATAACTCACCCTTCTTCCTATTTCTCAAATCTTACATTATTATTGGTTTCTCATTTTATTTCGATTTTTCTTTATTGGTTAGCAAAACTCATCGAACTCATTGTCGTTACATCCCACCGTGAGTTGGGTCACGCCTACCCTGGGCTCTTTGTAACGGTATACATCGTTATCGCCTCAGCAAAGTAAATCCTTTTAGGTCTTACGCTTGACCGCATCTAGAAAACCTTATTGTTCCTACACATTTTTGCTTATAGTTCTCAGACATTGAACCTTTCCTTAAACAAAGAGGCTAACGGTCACCTCTTCCTGTCTCACCGACTTGTGTTCAGATTTTACAGAAATATTTTCTCTCCCTTACATGGATTCTAGCATGTTAGTTGTCTTAAATTATATTCTTGCCATCTTATTCTTAATTAAACCGCTATTTTAATCATTACTCTAATTTCATTCTAATTTCATATTAATATAACAATATTTTATATTAGTTTAGCAAAGCATTTTCATTAATTTATCTTCTTTTTTAATTCTTGTGATTTCAATTAATTCGCCACCTCCTAATCGCTGTCTGATACTGCGGTTACAACGGGCATTCCAGTGTCAATAAAACCACCCTTCTCACACATATCCACGCATAACCTGAGAGAAACCTCATCGTTTGCCAATCATTTTTGCTTCAATGTGCAGGTATTTCATGCTAATAAACCATTCCATGAATATCAAATAATGAGATGACCATAACTTTCCCAGCAGAAGCAACCACTTTTGCTTTTTTGGGTTTTTGTGATGGACATTTCCACACTGAGTTTTGCTGTATGCTCTCAGGATCAAAATGATGTAGCCAAGTTTCATCAGCAGTGATTACGTTTGAAAGAAACTCCGGATCTTCCTCTTAACTGCATGTTACCTCCATTGCAGTGGCAGGCGATACTGAACTTGCTTGGTTCTCACAGGTGGGAACCAGGAATACCAATGAAACTACTACGGCGTGTTTGCTTCACATTAAGCTAACAGAATATGAGATCGAATTTTAGTGCGAAAAATTATGACCGTAAAATATTACGATCATTCTTTACTGAACAGTTCTCGTACTTAATATTTCCACTTTTGTTTACTTCGAATACTATTGATATTCCTACTGCATAAAGCTGCTGGTCACTAATGATACCTGCATGATACGAGAATTGGGAAAGGCACAACTTTAATATCCCTTCCTGACAATTGTCATTTACGAGAACTGAGGAAAACTTGGTAAACAGCTTTAGTTAAGGAGCACGATATGCAAGTATTTGAAACACGGCATACCGTCCCGGCACCAATGTACTCAAGCAGCTGAATTAATAATTAGGAAACAGTGAGTGTGTGTCCTTCTTATGGGGTGGTCGCTATACCCCATAAAGCTCAAGAAAGAGTTCTTGTGTAAACAACTGCACGTGACGCCGCCATAAATCCTTCAAACAACGAAAGGGTAAGGAAGTAGTAAGTAACCATAGCACGCGAAGTTCTTTTTTTTTCATTTAAAATGCCTTACCTTAACATTTTCATTGAAATGGAGCCTTTCGCATTCCTTGCCATTGTAGTGAACAAAAGTTAGCGATATTGGCGCACTGTTCGTTCATGACTGACTACATACAGAAGATCACAGCATGGTTACAAAGCGTGGAATTGGCAAATCTTTTAAGTTGGTGCAAAAATGTGTTCAATTTTTTATTTGTACGTTATAATATTGTGTTAAGGACGTCGTTGTGTCAATATCATAAGCAACCAATGTGCTTATGCCAGCAAGTTGTAGGCGGCTGATTATAAATCTAAACGATGTCAAACGATATCGCCACTTCTGATTCCAGCCCGCCTCGGTAACGTGGTGGTAGCGTGTCAGCCTCATGTTCAAGAGGTCCCGAGTTCGAATCTTCGTCAGGGTGAGTTACCTGGACAAGGCTTTTGCCGGGTTTTCCCATATTCTGTAATACGAATGTCAGGTAACTCTAAGCTCCATGGACCCCGGACTCATTAGAGCATCATTTCACTCATTTCACTCCGATATGACTTAATGTTGGAGGACGTAAACTACACACAAAAATAAAATAAAACAACTTCTGATTCCAAACTTGTATCGCGATATTCCCGATGATTCCAAACAAAAGAACGCATAATATTCTACGAGTAAAAATACTTTGTTAGTAATGTGCTAGTTTGAATGGATGAATAAATGATAGACTGCACACACTTATACCTCATGTTCAGTGGTAGTGTACTAAAACGTGTAAATAAGTAGAACTGCCAATCTATAGCCATTCTTTGAGTCCTGGAAAGCAAACAACTGAGCAGTTTTAGTCGTCATTGAAGACGAAAACTCACCATGTATTCATGAGACGATAAAGTGCGAAGTGTCACTACGTCTATTGTTAGTTGGATCGTTTCTCGGGTAGGATGGATTATAGGATATAAGTAACGCAGTAGGTCGCGTTTGAGTTATATATTTACATTTTTCATATGTAATACAGTCTTTCCGTTTTGATTGCTGGAATCATCACATGATGAAGCGAAGTAGGGAGGCCTATAGTGATAAACTAACACGTGATGAAGCGAACGACAAACACAGAAGGCACGCATGAACGGATGTGGCGCCCACAAAGTCTCTAGATATTACCTGACGCCGGCGGGAGCTCCCAAAGGCCTCTCTTTACCCAAGGAGAGAGAGCCCGTTACATATATAACGTCAATGCAGGCAGCCCTCACCGCAAACTCCATATCAATATCCTTCGCTTACCGTCTACTCGTGTGATCTTTCGATCCTGAAATAATGAGAAGGCAAATGATAGAAAACTCGCATTTTCTAGTCCAAGCTAGAATTCAGCTACCAACCACGTATAACCTGAAAAACTCAAAGAACAAGTGGCCGGCTCACAGAAATCGACACAAGGACTCTGGAATCATGTACTTGCGTTTTTGTTCACGGCTACCAAAAGTAGTTATTTGATGTGAATATATTTTGACTTCAATATCCTTCAGTATGTGAATCCAAAATCAAAGTGAAAATGTTTTAACTTTCCTTCCCAGTCTATGTATTGTACTCGATAGTCCAACTACTACTAGTCGTGGAGGTGGCTGCCCTGGGTTTCCAGGAACGCGCATTCACGGCGGCGGTGTCCTTGCCTTCTCTGCCACCTGGCATGCCTGAATCCTTCATAAACTCATCCAGGCTGAGGGAGCATTTTAATCATCTGAAATGCAATATCTTTTCAGATTCTTTGAAGAAAACAAAGGAACAAAAAGCTCGCGTGTGTGTCTGTTGGAGTGGCGGCTTAACTCAAAAACGAAAACGTAATTAAATGCCAGATTTGCCATTTATTTTCGTGTTGCAAACTTGGAAATTTTAAATTTTAAACACATTTAACTTTAAAATAAGACCTGAAGCTTTTGTGGCGACGAATATAACGTATTTCTTCACGGGAAGCAAGCCAGCTGAAAAGACGATTATAATCAGACGCTTCGGGAGTGTGCATCACTCCCATCATCAGGATATTTACTAAGTGTTATAACCACAAATGAAACACTGGATAGTGTTTCACAAATAGAGAAAGACAAAACACTCCAAATTCGCATTAGTGAACAAGACTGTTTTCAGTAAATTAACTGCCAGGTCAGGAGATGGCGTGAGTGTAGAAAATTGAGTCAAAGAAACGTATTTTCGTATTTTCGAAAGGAGCACGCTTAATCATGATGCTGGAGTTCAGTTCAGCTCTGCTTGGAAACCGTCCTTAAAAATGGAAATGCGTCGATTAAATAAGCACAGATCAATACAGCTTGATAATCAAGTTATGCTACGTCTTTTGACCCAATTAATTTTCTATACTCACGCCATCTCCTGACCTGGCATTTGATTTACAGAAAACAGTCTTTTGTTCAGTAATGCGAATTTTGATAGCATTTTGTCTTTGTTTATAGTAGAGTAGAAATTGAACATGTAACTTTAAGAATCCATTTCTAAACATATTTTCACAAGCAATGAAACGTATCGCTTGATTTTCCTGGGAATAGTCTTTTCAAATTGGAAGTCATTGGTTTCAATTTTTTCTGTGCTCAGCAAACAGAAAGGAATTTCGAAGATATCTTTTAGTGATTAGCTCATAATGGATATTACTGCATAACCTGTTGACATTACACCAAGCAGGCTCACCTGCAACGCTTCTGTGTTAGAGAACTATGGACTACGGATACTCCCATCACATTGACAAGTGCTTCGGAGGACATGCTAGCCTGGCATATGCCATAGTATTTGATAACCATGCCCAAAGTTTCTTCTCAGTGACGATGACCTATGAGCTCTGGATTTGTGCTCATTTATTAAAGTCCAGATACTTTATTTTAGCAATCTTGAAACGTATATTTGTGTAAAAGAAAACGACCATTTAAAATACTTAATTTCTACACAATATTTGAACTGGAACTCTCGACAGATTATCAAACGACAGTGTGGAAAGTATCATGATTTTGAATACGTGCAACATGTTCTTCCCTGTATGATATTTGATATTATTTAAGTAACACTGCAAACACTCATCTTGTCCATTTTTGCATTCATAAAATTCTATATTTGTTTAAAGATGATAATCTAGTTCCATGTAAAATTAAAGATTGTGGTGAAATACTCTGGTAGCGTTTAGAACTTAGGTAACCTTGCTAAAAAGTACGTGCCTGAAAGGTCACTTAAAGAAATTTGACGTAAAAGGATCGATATCCTGGTGTATTGTATTAAGTAAATTAAAAAAAAATAGCGGTGGATTCAACTCATCATGAAAGTAGGCAAATATAACATTGTTTGCAACGCAAAGTAGGCTTGCATGCTCATCATACAATGAAGGCACGGGAGGTTCACCCACTTTCCCGTCTTTTCATTGAGATTACGTGTTCATTATACGAGGGTTCCTCAATAAAAAATGATCATAATTTTTAAAGTCATAATTTTTCGCACTAAAATTCAATCTAAGTATATTCTGTTAGATTAATATGAAACAAACACGCCGTAGTGGTTTCAATGTTGGTGCTCCTGGTTCCTGCATGTAGGAACCAGGCATTTCAGACATTTTCAGTATTGCCTACCACTGCAATGGAGGTAACACGCGAGGAACAATTTGCAGCTTCGAAATTCTGCTTTCTTCTCAACAAATCTTCAGTTGAGGCCTATAATGTTAGAAGAGGCCTATGGAGAGTGTTCTTCCCTACAGCATAGCTCTATGGTCGCTTAAAATTATTAAAAATGGGAGTCAATCAATATCAAAGGAAATTGCTCCGGTGTTCCAGTTACTGCTCTTACGGAAGAAATACACATCAGTAATTGGACAATACTACAGGGATGCCCTGAAAGCATTGCAAGTACATATCAATCGCAAAAGACCACATCTCCGTGAAGCAGGCTGGATGCTGCACCGCGATAATGCGCGGTCGCATATTGGCAATGTTGTTGCTGAATATCTTACAAAAATCAGCGTGAAGTGCATCCGTTACCCTCACTATAGTCCGGATTTAGCCTCATGTGACGCTTTTCTATTCCCTAACTTGAAGAAACGTCTTCGTGGGAGGCATTATCCATCTTCAGAAGCAGTGGTGTAGGCTGCGAAGGCGATTTTGAAGAATCTCTCAAAAAATGGTTTCCAGCAGAAACGCTGGGACAAGTGCATCGCATTCAGGGGAGACTATTTAGTGAAAGGCCATTAAAATTTAGGATGAGCAAGGGTACGTTGTCAAAAAAATGGTGGTCATCCTTTATTAAACAGCCGCCGTATATACAAAATTATATGGACTGGCCCCGTAGCTCAGTGGATCACCTGCCTGCAGTGCTCTAATGAATAAAACCCAACGAATACGAGTTAACACCTTCGATAAGTTCCAAAGGAGAACGGCCGCCGATATGACCATTGGAGCTAAAGGCGGGGGTATAAATGGAACAAGTAAATATATATAAAACCATTTTGTCAAGCAAAAGAATACAGAAATTCATGAAAGTGCTACAAATCAATTTGCTTTAGAGAAACGAAGAACTTATGAAGACTTTCATAAAACATACAGAGGTTATTAAGAAAGGTAACTAAGAAATTGACATTCACGATGTATTACATTTTGAAAAATCTGTAAGAAGAAACGCAATACCATAGGTATTGACCTAAGCATTCAAATTAGGACATTTCCTTAACTACTAGAGATGTCTGAAAAATTTAATGTAACTCAAATCCTCTGTAATGCAACCTTTGCATAACTTAAATTTCTCCAAGGATAAGAGATAATAGCTTAATTACAACTCACCTACAAAAATATCAGAATTGTAATTAATGGAATCAACAGTTTTACAATGTTTGAGACTAAGCCACCTAATAACGCAGGATAGAAGCTTGGGACGTTGCTCGTAATAAAGTATACTGTGCTCCCAGCCGTCTGTTTTCGTGAATCCAAGGCGGTTCTGAGCTTGTAATGTTCCTGTGTAACAGCGTATAGGTCTCGTACTCAAAGGCATAACTCCCTAAGGCCGCAGAGGTCGTATGTTATGCCTCGAAGGCTGTGTAAGTGACCTTACCGTTATTAATATGAAGCTGACATTGTGTTTCGTATTAGCAGCAATAATGTATCAGCGTGGTATCCCTTAGAATTAGTGGTGAACCACTTCTGAAGCTAAGAGGAAGATTAACGCTCCCTATAAGCTGTTCACGGAAAGTCTGTGCTATGTATTGTATCAGAAAGCCGTAAACAATTTCAAATAGATATTAAAAACTAGTTAAACATATTAATGCCCAATTTCACCAACAGAAGTTAAAATCGACGTTCGCAAATGTAAGGAAACAATTGTCACAGCGCTAATAAAGCACTTAAATTTATTGCATTTCACCAACCTGTTTTCTGAAAATAAACACTCTTAACGGCAAGAGACCTGTATTTTAGGTATAGAAGGCTATGAATGAGTCTTAGTTTCTGAACGTACTGCGATGGGCTTTTGTTTTCATTTTCGTCTGCAGACAGCTAAAAAAATGGGGGTGAACAAAATCGTAAACAAAAGCCGTGAGACAAATTTCTCATCGGTGGAGGAAAAAAATTAATTGAATTGGTGACAAAGTATAGGGATATCCTAGAAAATAAAAGAGGGATGCGGTGAACGTAAAAGAGATGTCACGTGGGAAAAATTGGAAAACAATTCAAATGCATTTGTCACTACTAGGAAGAGGAAAGAACTTAGTATTGCTTACATTTAAAACGAGTAGCGAAAGACAACTGACGAGCGACGAAGATTTCAAGACGGCAGATGGACAGTATATTATGCACATAATGCAGTGTGTTATAAAATTACAAACTTATCTATACCTAAAGCAAAGGCGTGATCGGCATATTCCTTTTGATGTATGCTCTAACTCAGTATTACGTAAATTTAAAACGAGGTGCGAAGGACAAGTGACGAGTGACCTGAACGTTTCAAGACAGGAGGTGGACAGTGTATTAACCACATAATCCAGTGAATTAATACTTGAAGCAAAGGCGATATTGGCATATTCCTTTTGATGCATGTTCTAACTCAGTATTACGTAAATTTAAAACGATGTGTGAAGGACAAGTGACAGGAGATTTGAACGTTTCAAGACGAGAGGCGGACAGTGTATTATCCACATAATTTAGTGAATTTTAAAATCGCAAGTTATTTATACTTAAAACAAAGGCGCGATCGGCATATACCTCTTGGTCCATGTTCTAACGTCAGTATTACGTAAATTTAAAACGAGGTGCGAACAAGGACAAGTGACGAGTGACTTGAACGTTTCAAAACGTGAAGTGGACAATTTTTTATCCATATAATTCAGTGAATTATAAAATAGCAAAATTAATAATACTTGAAGCAAAGGTGAGATCGGAATATTCCTTTCGATGCATGTTCTAACCTCTCTTGTGCTTTCTCAATAAACTTCATAGCAACTTGTTTCGACAGTCCATACCTCTGTAGAAAATTTTCTTCTGATACCTCCGCAAAATTATTTCTTCTCATAGGCCGTACTCTATTACGAATGTCCTTTAGACGATCTTAAATATAGCAAATCGACATCTACAGCTTCGTTTACGACCGCCATCTTGATAATTTACAATTGTTAAGGACTTAAAAAAAAAGAAATTTTGGCTTGTTATTTTGACAAATTTAGCACGTGTGTTAAGCTAACACTTGTTGGTGAAATGCAATATTTTTTATACCTATTCCTAAACTCGTCTTAACATATGTTGGTGAAACCGAGCACACGAGTTTCAAACTACTCCTTCGCCCGACATTCGGGTTTATGGTTTGAATCAAACCCTGATACACCCTTTTAGTCCGTCTGATTGGTGTAAGGGCGAAAAGAATATTCCCAACGTATTGCAGAAGAATAATAAAACTTACCATATAACTTTTTTGGACGCCTTTCCCTCCTTGGCCGATTCACACTAGCATCTCACTAGCATCAATTTATTTTTTCACCACTCACAATGTAAATATCGCTAAATGTACAAAAAGACTGAATAGTGACCTGGAAGTAGGAGTTGGCCTGAGGAAATTATCTTTTACCAGTGTTATATTCATTCATCTCCAAGTTATCGTTTTGCATCCTATAAATAAATAATAAGGTTAATATACTCAAGTGAAGCTACTTGTAAAAGACAGACTGGTGCAGCTTGAAGTCCCCAGGCAGTCTGCTGTATGATTTTCCTTATACCCTCCCCTTATTGTTTCATTTCCTCGAAGAGATACGAATAAAATTGGATCCCCATCAAAAATTAAAACAAGAGTGGCTAGCCCAGATTAAATTTTGGCGTTCAAAAGTAAAGGTTAAGTTACTTTATAGATGAATACTCCTCAATAATGCTCCCATTAAAGTACTGTTCATTTCTATATTTAGTTTTTTACTGAACTTATGTGGGTGTCCTATATGATAAATACTGTCTATTTACACTTACGAGTGATACAACACATGATTTTACTCGGCCAATTTTGATTGAAAAAACCTGAAGTTTATTGTGAAATATTTTCAAACATTTTCGCTTCGTGACAGTTTCATTGACTTCCGATAGGTGACAGCACTATACGGAACTTTTTAAAATGGCATCTGTAACAGAGGTACGTTCCAAAAAATGGGCAGTGATTTAGTTTCTTCTGGCGGAAAAGCAGGGCATCTCAGATATTCATAGGTGCTTGCAGAATGTCTACGGTGACCTGGCAGTAGAAAACAAGCACGGTGATTCGTTAGGAAAAGCGTGTATCATCGCCGCAAGGTCAAGCAAAACTGATCTCCCGCGTGCTGGGCGGCCGTGCACAGCGTTGACTCCAACGTTGGAGCGTGCGAACACTCTCACTCGAGATGATCGCCGTATCTCAAACACCTTAGTCCTCAACCTGACGTCTCTGTTGGTAGTACTGTCACAATTGTTCACAGTTGAGATATTCAAAGCTTTGTTCGCTCAATGTCTAACCGAGGAACTTAAAGAGCAAAGGAGAACCATCTGTACCATCTTCTTGCTTGACATGAGGCTGATGGTGACGGGTTTCTGTCAAACATTGTTCCCGGCGATGAAACATGGGTTCATTACTTCGAACCCGAAACAAAAGGGAAAAATAAAATTCTTGAATATTCTCTTAAAAATTAAAGCAAATCCTCCACTTCCATATTCAACATTAAAACCTGAAAGTAATTCAGACTCGCCTTCAGCAAAATCAAATGATTTAATAGAATTAAAGATAGAAACCAACCTGGTTCACGCCTACAGTCGCATTAACCCAGTTCCATACCAAGAAAAAGTTTAAAGCCATACCCTCAGCAGGTAATGCCGTGGGTAGTTTTCTGAGACGCTGAAGGGGTTGTTCTGTTCGATATCCTTCCAGATGGTGAAACTATCAACTCTGAAGTATATTGTGCTACTATTCGAAAATTAAAGAAATGACATGAGTGTGTTCGTAGACACAAAATTTCGAACCAACCTCTCCATGACAACGCAAGACCTCAAGTCTTCACCCTCGAGAGGAGCTCACAAAACTTGTCTTTTTGCAATTTATATGCTGCAATGTTTAAGTCATATCGGACGAAGAGTGAAATGAGTGAAATCATTCTCAAGTGAGTCCGGGATCCCTGGAGCTTAGTTACCCAACATTCGTCTATCAGGATAAGGAAAAACCCAGGAAAAACCTTATGCGATAACTCATTCGACCGAGATGCGAACTCGGGACCTCTTGAACGTGAGGCAGACAGGCTACCATCTACGCTACCGAGGCGGGCACACCTTCAGTGGACTATCCTTCCGCATCCTCCCTACAGCCCCGATCTAGCACCGTTGGATTTCCATATGTTTGGCCCAACGAAGGGCGCAATCCGTGGGACGCACTACGCGGATGTTCAAGTTATTGATGCAGTAGGACGTTGGCTCCGACATCGACCAGTGGAATTAGCGTGCGGGCATACAGGCCCTCATTTCAAGGTGGCGTAAAGCCGTAGCATTGAACAGAGATTACGTGGAAAAATAATTCTGTGTAGCTAAACTATTGGGGAATAACATGGTGTGTTTGAATGCTGAATAAAATAAAAACTTGTTTCAGAAAGAAAATGTGTTGCATTACTTATTGAACCGCTCTCGTATTTTTAGTTATAAATATACTGAAATAACAGTATGCTGCTTGCTGTCACCCTATATACACTAGTCAACCCAATCAACATACGCAGCATGATGTAGTAATAGTCCTCGCAGGATTGTATATGTGTATCATACATAATTCTGTTATTGGTAGGGCTGTATAACGTGTTTCTATGGAAATAGAGCAGTTTGAATTTCTGGAAACTTGACTTTTAATTTTACGAACCAACAAGGTCACAATATACCAGCGCTGTTCAATAAAGAATGATCATTTTTTTCCAACATACCTTTACTCATCCTCATAATTTTAATGGCCCTTCTCAAAATAGTCTCCCCTGAATGCGATGTACTTGTCCCAGCGTTTCTGCCAGTCTTCAAAGACATGCTGGAAACCACTTTTTGAGACATCCTTCAAAATCGCTTCCACAGCCTTCACCACTGCTTCTTATGGTGGCTAATGCCTCCCATGAAGGCGTTTCTTCAAGTTAGGGAATAGAAAAAAGTCATATGCGGCTAAATCTGGATTATAAGGAGGGTGAGGGATGCACTACATGTTCATTTTTGCAACCAAAAAAAAAAAAAAAAATGCAGCAACGACATTGGCAATATGCGGCCGCGAGTTATCGTGGTACAGTATACAGCCTGCTTCACGGAAATGTGGCAGCCAATGAAATGTTCAGTATTTCAGAAAGTGGTCTTAAGGTAATTCGTCGATCCTCTCTCACAATGGCAGCAGCAGTGTTGTTTTCTTCCGTAAGAAGTACGTGGAGCAGCGGGACCACCTTACTTTGAAATTGTCTCCCCTCTTTAAACATTTTAAACCACTTTCGAGCTGTACTGTAGGGAAGAACAGACTCTACATAGGCCTCAACTGAAGGTTTGTTGAGGCGGAAGCAGAATTTCAAAGCCGCATATTCTTCTTCGCGTATTACCTCCATTGCAGCGTTAGGCGATACTGAACATATCTGAACCTGTCTGGTTCTCACAGGCGGGAACGAGGAGTACCAACAATGAAACTACTACGACGTGTTTGTTTTACAATAAGCTAATAGAATATAATAAAATACAATTTAAGTGCGAAAAATTATGACCGTAAAAATTTATGATAATTCTTTATTGAACACAGTACTTTCATATTTACCTAAGTGGTTACAATTTGCTTTCCATATTATGTATTACATTTTATCTGTAGATATTTGGTCTTATGTTCTGTACACAGAAAGTCTTTACCACCCTGCACTTGCCTTTTCAACAAAGCAGTTTAATTTGCCTTGCACCTCCTGTTGCGGATGATCGAACTTCGTGGGAACACATAAGGAAATAAGTTCCTTGGATGGTAGCAAACGTAAGAACTTAAGCAGGAGAATATTCTACTGGTAGTTTAGGACAAGGATGCCAATGGAGGGGGCACGAGTTTAACCCATCCATATTGTGATATCAACATACGTTTTGATAAATTTAGAATAGTCTTATTGTGGTTCTTACGAAATATTGAGCATAGACGTTGGGCGCATTGCTATTTACATTTTTGTTTCAAAATTAAAGCATCCAGCCGAATACGTTTTTACTTTTTATTTGTTCCCTTATATACTGTTTGCTCTATATTTACTGATTGAGCCATACATACAGATTTAACAGCACACAAACACTTGCGCTTGAATTTGCGAACCCCTGTGCCACAAAACAGGGTGGTGGTGGTGGTGGTGGTGGTGGTGGTGGTGGTGGTGGTGGTGGTGGTGGTGGTGGTGGTTTAATTAAAAAGACTTGAGTTGATAAACGCGATTCGAAATACAGGTTTCGCTATTATCTCGCTTTTTTACATTCATTAACCACATACGTAGGCTCTTCCTGGCAGTACCTAGGGTCACTGGGGCATCAATCATCATATATCTTGCAGTAACAAGTGACAATTGAATTTGTGGTGAAAAAGAGCAGTTTTATAATGAAACAATTGGGAAATACAAAAGTAGCTGCAATAAGTATTTTCGTATACAAAAATCAATGTGCCATGAATAAATTAGATATAACCTCAACTAGATCAATGTAGCACAGAGGCAGTACCAGAGTGACGTCAGATCACACCGCTGTACACCAGTTCAGTGTGACATCACAGTGCTTTGTACTGCTGCCACAGGGGAAGAGGATGTTCCACGCGTACAGGGTGCAGCAATGTAGGAAAGATGGGAAACACATCTGGTGTTAATAACACAACGGATGTAACATATACGTGTCAGCTGATATGTAATTGAAACAGTTGGAATTAACATTACAATATTAAACGCATTTCCGTTCCATGCAATGTGAAAATATGAACAATTCCAATTTATGTGTAGAGCAATCATGATCACGCTGTAGATTTCGCAGGCAGTTTGCTTCAGGTTTTCTACACAAACCAATAGATACGTCACAAATGTATACAGTAGTGGGTATGAATTACAGGTAAGGAAGGGGCAACGATCAGCTGACCTGCGCCAGCGTACAGTCGGGTGAATAGACAACTACAGCATGGCAATATTATAGCCTCCGAAACATAGGTTGCCTCATGTTAACAACATATATTTGCATAGGGTAATAGGAAATACGTAAACAGTGCATACCATGGACGTATTCATTGCAACACAAATTTTATTTTTACGTGGGCTGTTCAATAAAGAATAACTTTTTTTTTACAACCTATCTTTACTCATCCTCATAATTTTGATGGTCCTTCTGAATATACTCTCCCCTGAATGCGATGCACTTTTCCCAGCGTTTCCGCCAATCTTCAAAGACATGCTGGAAACCATTTTTTCAAAGATACTTCAAAATCGCCTCCGTACTCTTCACCAGTGCTTCTAATGATGGATAATGCCTCCCATAAAGGCGTTTCTTCAGGTTAGGAAATAGAAAAATGTCACACGGGGTTAAATCCGGACTATAGGTAGCGTGACGGATGCACTTCACGTTGGGTTTTGCAAGATATTCAGCAACAACATTGGCATATGTGGCCGCACATTATCATGGTGCAGCATCCAGCCTGCTTCACATGGTATTTCGCGCCTGATATCGACTTGTAATGTTTTCACGACATCCCTGTAGTATTGTTCAGTTGCTGATGTGTGTGCAGTTACAACATGCTGATAAACCATTCCATGAAAATTAAAGAATGAGCTGACCATAACTTTCGCAGCAGAAGCAACCACATTTGCTTTTTTTTGGGTTGGTGGTGAAGATTTTCACACTGAGCTTTGCTGTCTGCTCTCAGGGACAAAATGATGTAGGCAAGTTTCATGAGCAGTGATTAAGCTTAAAAGAAACTCCAGATCTTACCCTTATATCAACTTTAACTGCATGCAGATATGCATGCCAATGTCCTTTTGTTGGGGAATCAACAGTCTTGGAACCCATCGCGTACAAACACGTCTCATATGTAATATTTCTGTCGCCAACGTGTGGGTGGCATCCAATGAAATGTTCAGTATTTCAGAAAGTGAGCTAAAGGTAATTCGTCGATCCTCTCTCACAATGATAGCAGCAGTGTTGTTGTTTCCTTCCGTAAGAGCAGTAACTGGAGCACCGGTCCACCTTCCTTTGAAATTGGTTGTCTCTTTAAACATTTCAAACCACCTTCGATCTGTGCTGTAGGGACGAACAGATTCTCCATAGGTATCAACAGAAGATTTATTGAGACGAAAGCAGAAGTTCAAAGCCGCATATTGTTCCTCGCGTGTTACCTCCATTGCAGCGGTATGCGATACTGAACATATCTGAACTTGTCTGTTTCTCACAGGCGGGAACCAGGAGTAATAACAATGAAACTACTACTGCGTGTTTGTTTCACATTAAGCTAACAGAATATAATAAGATTGAATTTTAGTGCAAGTGATGTGAAGAGGTACTTCGGGATTTGAACTAAGTAATTTTAGAAGAGAAAATAAATGTACAGACACTCACTCACAATGTCAAACTGATCATAAACAATATCCGTGCAGCAAGTTATTTCAAACTCGTAAATCCGGTTAGTGCGACATTCTTCTAAATTCAGCCAAGTCTCAAATTTAGAATTTATTGAAGGACTAGGTCCCATTTGGTATCTGGTAGGAACAGCTGACTGAATCCTCCAGTTTCGTACTCACAGCATCATTTATTTAGGCAACATGATATTACAGGGCTCTCGTCTGACGTCATACCAACTGACAGGCTTGCTCTTCGATCCAACATGTCACACAGCTTGAAGCGGCGTTTCTTTGAGATAGAAAATGTGGTTTTTATGAGGGCACGTCATTAGCAAGTTATTTGTTAAACAAAATTAGGCTAGTGTGGAAAAGCAATCAGGTGTACCTGGAAGTAAGTTACGTCAAAGTATCAGGATGTAGCCCAGTTATCGAAATATTCTGGGGAAAAATAACAGCATTTAGCAATGCGAAGGTTAACATTCGTACTAATGTTAATTGCCAGTGGTGCTTTAAAATTGCACTTAAGAGAGTAATTCTACTGATGCACAACAATTTAAGTCCGTTATATATTTGACGTATTTCTTGAAAGGCTTCCTTCATAAAGTCAAATACAGTTTAAATTAGTTCAGCTTTCATCCCAAAATGTTTGAGTAAACGTGTTATTGTGGAAACGTAGAGTCAGACTGAAAAATTCAATGCCATAGCCGGGATTTGAACCACGGATCTTCTGGTTTCCGTCCAGCCGCACTACCATTGTGCTACTATGGCCAACGTGCCGATATGACTCTACGTTTCCAAAATTTTGCCTACACACGGCCAGTGTGAAAGAACAATTAATTTCCATTAATTGACCTAATAGTGGTTAACTATAAAGCCCGGGCCTCAAAGTACTTGCTGCATAGTAAGTCGCCATTAAGATAGTTCTCTCATGTGCTTATGAGAACTCCTAAATGGTTTACCGGGAAAATACGAGTCAGTTGGAGAATGTAGTGTCATATCGCCACGGTGGCCATAAGAGCACAATGGTAGTGCGGCTGGACGGAAACCAGAAGATCTGTGGTTCAAATCCCGGCTATGGAATTGAATTTTTCAGTCTGACTCTACGTTTCCACAATTTAGCCTACACACGGCCAGTGTGAAAGAACAATTAATTTTCCATAATAATATTATACTTTTAATAATTATAATCTGGATAAATGCAGAGGATTGTTTTAATGTTTAAATTTGTACATTAGTAATTTAATTGAGATACATTGCTTGTGAATTAAACTTTTTGGGACTTCATATCTTGCTTCCAATACGGTTGCTGTTTCGTTACACTTCTGACTGGAAAATAGCTATGAGCACAGAATATTTCACTGCGACATCCCCGTTTCCAAGCGGCGCAGAGGCTATCCTTCTATCACTTTCAGCAACGTACCTGTATAACAAAAGTTAACCTAATGTCATGTCCGGAGCTCAATCATACGCTGTTTATTAAGATTAGTGACACCTGCTTTCAAATGTTTGTGTACGGGATGATTCCAACAACAATCAAAACGTGCATTAATTTTATTCCACTGCCAAGATCTGGGATTTTATTCTTATAAAATTGAAGTTCTCACTTCTGCAATTACTGAATTTTTCGATTCTTATCTAAGTCCTCGGCGATAGCCTTAACTCTTCTGCAGTTTTGTCTTATTAAGGGCAGAGTTATCCTCTGTAATTTCACTCGACTTTAAAGAAATAAGAAAACCTTTGAATAACTTGAGCCATTAACTTTGAATATCTCGGAAGTAGCTTACGTTGCAAAATATGTGAAATTGTTTTCGAAAGATATCACAATTGGAACTGGGCAGGCATCCTACTAAAAGTTAAATCTTGTCAAGGGAAATGATATGTTTATAGAGAATCTCTATTTTGGAAGATGGTAATATTATTAAGGAATGTTTTCATGTTCAAAGTAGAAGTAACTGGGGTGGGTCGTGGCCCATAAAATGAATGACGTATTGAAGCAGATAGATATGGGTCATTCTTGGATAAATGCAGAGTATGTGTATGAATGGAATGGGTGAAATGATGTTCAAATGGATTCAGGGTCCCTGGAGCTTAGTTACCTGACATTCGTCTTTTAGGATAAGGGAAAACCCAGGCAAAAATCTTGTCCATGTAACTCACCCTGACCGACATTCGAACTCGGGACCTCTGGAACGTGAGGCAGACATGCTGCCATCTATGGCACCGAGGCAGGCGTAGATATATGTAATAAGTCAAGTTGGGACTTCTAGAACCCCGCGGGAGTACACTTAAATGCTACGCGACGTAATATAACCTACTACGTCATGCGTCAAAACGCTCAGGGCCGTACAAACACTGCACGCGCTGTCGTTAGTGGCGGAGTGGCGGTATTTAGAGAGAGTGATTTGTTCGCTAACAATGAAAACAAATGTCAGAAGCACGTAAACGCACGAAGGACGAAGAGTTACTAAGAAATGGAGAAAATATCCAATGCAGGTTTGCTGTAGAAATTAAGGGCACTAAACCCAATGGCTGAGACAGCACTAAATACTTTGAGGAGGATATCGTTTGGTATACTTTTGTACGAAGTACTTAAAATGTGTATTTTCTACTGTGTGCATCGGTATATTTGCACACACCATCTTAAACCAGTCCTGAAAAATTCGGACTGAGACGGTGAAGTTACACTTGGCCCTGATTGTTCCTCCATTCAGACTTGCCCAAAACCACTGATAAGCTAGAAAAGAGGGGTAATAAGGTTCCTCATGACATAGGGCTCATAGCAGAACTAGCTCAACGGATAGACTGGTGCACCTGTCATGGATAAAATAAATAAAATTAAAACCGTACTTTAGAAAAAACCAGGCTATTTTAAAATGGTAAACATTAAAACAAATATTTGCAAGCGCATGTCGAAACAGCGCTTACAAGGCAATGTGATTTGACGTATTTTGTTTGCACCTGTTACGTAACTTATTTTACTTTATTATTGAAAATGCCTATTATTATACATCTGAATGATTCTGAAAAGGGTGCCATAACTGGTTTATTAATATGGTTTGTTAGCACATTTGTATACCCCTAAGGCAGCCGAGCTTGTTCACTACTGCAGCTAAACCACGCCACTCTTCCTCTACTCACAGTATGCACGCACAAGCCGAGTCCTAGAAGTCCAATCTCTTGTAATAAGTTAGGACGAAAAGGTTTTGCTTGGGCAAGGACCGGACTGAGAAACTTGAAAGGTATTTGTCAAGATAGGGTGCTAGATAAATGTCCATTGTGTGAAGAAGAGATTGCAGATTTCCACAGTATATTATATTGTAGTCAAAGATATGGAGAGAGCAGGTCTGTCTTCGTAAATGGAAGAATTTGGGGGCCGAAGTAGTAATTAGAAAATTTTTGCCAATAAAAGGGGAAAAGAACAGGAGAAGTATAGGGGATTATTTAGGGAAAGTTAGAGAGATGGCTAACAACAAATGCATATCTACGATAATAATTTAAGCAAATAGAACCCTTCATATTGTCCTACAGTACAAGCCAACACAACCATCAATTTTCTAAACGACTTACTCTGTCAATTAAAAAAAAAATAATAAAAGGTTTAAGAAATAAAAAATTAAAGAGAATAAAAAATAAAATAAAAAACTTAGGATACACTTCTTCAATAGTCTTTCTTTCTTTCCTTAGATATATTTAAAATGATTACTTAAGACACTTATTGAAATAGTTAAGTAGTAAAAAAGGGTTTTACCTTTCAGTTGAGATTACCATGGGGTAGAACATAACAAAGAAAAACAAAAAATAAAAAAGAACAGTTAAGAAAAAATGTAGAGTAGGATAGGTGAATTGGCAACATGTGTAAAAATGAGTAGAGGGCCTCCAGTACACAAAAACCAAGGATTAGGTGTATGGGGACCGAATTATTATTCAAAGGCAAGCAAAATGATAGGATCTTCAGTATTCAGGATTTCAATAAAGTTCGTTTTTCTTTAGGTTTAGTACAGAATTTATACAACGTTACGAAATATTTATTTGGAATGCGCAGGACTTCATACGCAATTTCCGAAAAATCACATACATATTTGTTATAAAGAGTTCACTCTAAAAGTGCTTATACGCAATGGTTATTTAAGTTGGAAAGTTCCCTTGAAAATAATTTCCAATCTCTAGAATATAATGTATTTCAATACTTCATCCAACATTCCCTTTTTGAGATATGCCCTTCCGCACACAAACACGCGCGTGGACAATTTCTCTAAAAACTCCCCTTATTTGAGGCCAAAACTTATCTCCAGTGAAATTCGGTAACCAAAGTTTAGCAGTTGAATTGGGTCACTTCAAAAGCCAGTCACTAGTGAGTTAGCTTCTGCGAAGGTGGGTTTATGTTGTCAAAGTTGTTTGGTTCTTTAAGAGGTGTTTATAAATAAATGGCTGGTATAAGTAAGTGGTCGAATAAAGGGGACCAAACATGCAAGCATTCGTTTATGAATGAATCCTAAACTTATTGCTGTATGAACCCAACTGAACTATGAATCTTTTTTCTTGCATTTAAGATCCCTTTAGCGGAAAGCTGCATTGATGCACTCCTAGAATACGTAAGAGCCCATTAAACATTAATTAGCTGGTTTTCTCGTGTTCGTTGTTGGTCAGAAACTCAAGAGGTTCTTATTCTGCATTTTCCTCGGTGTCAAAGAAAACTTTTCCATAGAGAAGTCGTAAAAATACCTACATCTCCCAATCCTGAAATCGATGATGCAAAAAAATTCATGTAGGAAGAGTAGGTGGAGAAGCGAAGAAGATTTTCAATATTTTGTCATATCTTTACGAGGGAGGGGGTGAGAGTCGAATAAAAAATAAATCTTACTACCTCACCCCAGTGTACATGTATTGCAAGAGAGAAAATATACAGTCCAAGATACGGAAAGTTCTCAGTCAATATCTTAGATTCTTCACTATTTATTAGAAATGTTTTATCATAT
This sequence comes from Mantis religiosa, assembly GCA_030765055.1. NCBI lineage: Eukaryota > Metazoa > Arthropoda > Insecta > Mantodea > Mantidae > Mantis > Mantis religiosa. The sequence continues at coordinate 29,845,408 of CM060956.1, forward strand.
AAGCAATGTTTCGTGTTCAGTTACGTTATTCAGATAACACATACAACACGCATGCACGAGGTTTCTTGTGGGGATAAGGGAAATCAAAACATGTATTTCCAACCACAAATTATATATCAAACTTTCACAGTAACACTTCATTTCCCCTACAGTTTAAAAAGACAGGGCACGCAATTAATAACCTTGCATAAATGTCTCAGTGTACGCAATTAAAAAGATGGTAATAAAATAAAAGGAAGACGACTTTACTCATACGCGGGGTCTTTCTTTACTGGCGTAAAATATTTCCGGGATACACTCCCAACATCAGATTAGTAAAACCATTCATATGAACAGGTTCTGAGCTTCGAGGTCTTCGTTGGCCTGATTTATTTAAATCATTGTCCGCCGATTGTATTTTTTTAGTAATTTATTGCACACCAAATACAAGGGGTAGACAAATGAAAAACTTTAATACATTTTAAATATTATTTACTGTGCAGAAGTGGTATAAAGCTGTATGAATTTTCAATATAATCTCCCCATGTTCAATGCAAGTCTTCCAGTACTTGCAAAGTGCATAAGTGCGTATAGAAAAAATATATTTTGGTAGTTCACGCAACCACTCATACACCGCGTGGCATACCTCTAGATCAGAACTGAACTTCTTTCTCCCATTGTGTCTTTGAGTGGTTCAAACATATGGAAATCAAATAGGGCAGGGTCTGGTGAGTATGAAGAAAGAGGAAGGCACTCAAAAGGCAGGTTTGCGATTATTGAAGCTGTTGTACGGGCAGTGTGAGACCTTGCATTGTCCTGTTGCAAAAGAACACTTCCTGACAGCAAACCACGTGGCTTTGATTTGATTACAGGCCGCAGATGACTTTTTAGGACAACTGTGTATGATGCACTAATGACGGTGGTCCCTCTAGGCATGTAATGCTACAAAATGACACCATTTTCGTCCCAAAAGAGTCGGTATAACCTTCCCTGCTGATGGTTCTGTTCGAAAGTCCTTTGCTTTTTGTGATGAGGAATGGCCCCATTCCTTGTACGCTCTCTTCGTTTCCGGTTGCTGGAAACGAACCCAGGTTTCGTCCCCAGTATCGACTCTTGCAAGGAAGCGATCACTTTCCCGTTCAAACCGCCGAAACGGTTCTTCACAAGCATCAACACGTCACTCTCTCATTTCAGGAGTAAGCTGCCGTGGCACCCTTCTTGCAGACACTGTGAAACTGGAGCACATCATGCACAGTGTGTTGTGCTGACCCATGACGTGATCTGTAAACATGCTACGTTTTCCTTCACTATGGCTTCAACTGCTGCAATGTTCTGTGGAGTAACAATCATTGTGCATGACCTGGATATGGCGCGTCTTCCACTGAAGTCACACCATTTGCGAACTTCCTGCTCCATTCGTAGACTTGGTGCTGTGACAAACATGCATCACCATACTGAACCTTCATTTGTCGATGAATTTCAATAGCTCTACACCTTCACTACGCAAAACTGAATAACAGAACGATGTACTTCCCTGGTGCAAGTCAAAAGTGGGTCGGCCATCTTCATACTGATACTGCGACGCTATGTGTGTATTTGCAGTATGCTGCCACCTACAGGCCATTCTGCATGATTTTTGTAGCACGCTTACCAAAAATTTCGATTTGTTATTACAAATTTAAGGTTTTCATTTCATTCACCCTTGTAGTTTACTTGAGGTTAAATTAATGCCAACTAATTCGCTTGTTATTTGGTTCTTTGTTGTAGAGCACAGAAAGCAAGACAATATCTATTTTGTGACAGACTAATTGTACATAATGCCCTTGCGAATGGGAATACACGACCACGAGGCATGTGGTGATGTTAACATGGATGTGTCTAATGTGCGTTTCTGGGCGCGACAGTCCAATGAAGGCAGAACATCGTGTGACAACAAACCAAGATAGTTGCAGACGTCTTCACCAAAATTGGTATTTCCGTGAGTTATGTGCACAAAATCCTGCATGAGGATCTGAAAATTCTTAATCGAGAATCCTCCAAAACAACTTTATCCACTCGCTGGATCATGTCGTCAGACCAACTGGTGTGAGGCCGTGACGGTCTTGTAAAGTATCTTGTAAAATATCCACGCATATAATATATTTCCATACTTGTTCCTTGTTAAGAGAGCAATTTATCTCATTTCGTGGTTGGAAGAAGTGCCTCATCAGGGTAAACCTACTGAGACAACGCAAGATAACATGGCAGATTGTCATGACGAGATCCCAGTTCTAGAAACTCCTTCAATTATCTCTTATGAAAATAATAGAGCTTTCGCAGCTCACAACACACATGGCGTTATTTAATGCAATTGGTTTTTAACATAAAGCCTCTTATGAAGTGTGCACTCTAAGGACAAAGGATTTGCGTGCATAATCATATTTCTCAACACCTTAGTCTGCAAATAAAACGATTTTCTTCCAATATAATGGATAGGACCTTGGCAATCCAAACATTAATTCAGCTCAAGAATTCTAATCTACAACCAATATTGATACGTTCTGGCCATGGATGAATTTGGATAAACGTTTACTAACATGTTGATGATAAACGAATACAGGGAACCTAGCTCAGATGGGGTAGCTTAGAACACCTTCTTGGCAGGAAAGGTTGGGAGTCCTTAGGTAAATTTCCTCGAAGGCTCCCTAGTTACAGAGGGTGGACTTAATGATAGTCCAGTACCTTCCTTGCCACTAAGTGATGTCATAAGTACAGCGTGACTCCAAAATGCGACAATATTTCGCACAGTATTGAAAATGTTTTCACCACAAGTAGTGTTTTAAGGGAAACTACATTTAGCAGCTCTTCAATATTGTCATGGCCTACGTGAACTACTTCACTTTAGCATCCTAAATTACTACAAAAGTCTACACGCACGAGGGCCGACTCGTTAAGCATGCATGACTTTACTAAGGGGATCCAGGGACTTTATTAATTGTGAAAGGAGAGGTCTAACTAACTACCTTTCGTATACAGAACTGCCTAAATTATAATGAATAATATATTTATGAAAAAATAATAGAGTACCTTTACATACTGCGGGTAGTGCGCAAACCTCAGACCTTAGAGATGACACAGAACGGTTCTTCACTCGCTGTCTTCAAGCCATCTGGTACTGGCGTCCCCAAGCTCCTGGCTTGGTCAAGCTAAAGCTTTCCCTTCCCACCCCCTCAACTTACGATTTGAAGCTTCTGGAACAATTTGAATTTTTGCTGACGCCGCTAACGGCGTAGGTGATTTCCCCTTAAGTCGTATAATATAGTTCCCATACTATCTAAGACATGACATTACTTATTGGCTCCAGCAAGACGTATTACGTATTGTGACTTTGTGGGTTCGTGAAATTAAAAGTCGAGGTTACAAACACTAAAAAATACTCTATTTCCATAGAAACACAATTACGTCACACACAGACAACTTGCAAGGTCATTGACCACAAAGTAAACTTTTACAACTGTTCACGCGCACGCATCCGATTAACGACTAAACATCTGGAGGGCCGTGGCTCCCTTTTTAAAGATTTCTCACTATCCGGAATGTTTTCAATTAAGACGGCGCTAGAACAAAGACGAGCTCTTGAGAAATCCATCTCTTCCCCCCACCGTTTCGGTAAGCTTTTATCTGCGCACTGCACTGTCCGTCTCTTTGAATGCCTTGCCTCGCCGCGCCGCCTCGTCGCAACAATGCATTCGCGACAGTATGAACCTGCCATGTGGCAATAACCCTTCCCTTATATGTAATATGAATAAATCTAATAAAAACCTATTTGCTACAATACCATTGACTTCAGCATCAATCCCCCTCAAAAACATAGCCAGTTCGGCTTCGAATGCTATTTTTTCCCAGCTGATACTGAATATTACATCCCACTTTGGCAATACAATTAAAGAATCTTACGAATTCCCCTTCATTATAGCCCTCAATATACTTTGCAATCTTTTCAGGCATCTTAAAGGAAAATTATTTTAACAGTACTACCGAAACTAATAGTATTTGAGCGATGAGAATATAGTGATAATAATTAGTCATTAATTCCATACAACTATTTGTGCTCTACCCTGTATGTGAGTTTAAAAACGCAATATTCTGTGCTGCATGTTACTGTCACAGAGTCCGGCATATTAATCCGCATATTCACTTTCCTTTGCCTTTTCGGTGCGTTATTTTATTACTCACATCAATGATGGATGAGTCTAGTCTCGGAAGCGTGAAGATCAAACGGGATCACAGCAGACTTGCTACAAGTTAGGAGGTGCCCCTACCAGAAAAAAGAACTTTGGTGAAAGTTACATATAACCGTTTAAAAACTATATGACATCGCCAAATATTTAACTACGCAAATAAATGAATGTTATAGAATTATTTACATGGATAGGTGCTACAATATGCGTACAAGGATGGAAATTATACGATATATGCCCACAACATGACCTTGTACTCAACAGCTCGTCCGCTTAACAAGAATATAATTCCTTTAATTTGAGCTTAAACTCTCAATACTAATAACTCACGCAAGACAATATCCGTGCCTTTCTGTGGTTCCATGGGCTCATTTAACCATTTAAAATATGTATAAGCTAAGGGTTAACTTGAATAAGCTAAGTCCAAATAGGGAAGAAAATTGTCAGAAGTCCGCCACAGCAAAATAACAGACGGCGCTACGGCCGGGACAAGATTTGTCAGAGCACCTCGCGTGGAGATACCAACCCTCAACAACAATGTTCGGGAAAGTAACCGAGATTGTGGGAGATTGTAGTAATTAAACATTAGAGATGGCGTGGGCGACCTCAGTCTTTTGTTCTCCTAGAGCGATTTGAATACTGATAGTGCTTTCTTTAATTCATTTTAAGTCGCATGAACTAGTAGCAGCGGCCATGTAGATAAAAACAAAATTTACATTGTTTCAGTATAAACATATTGGAAACAGCACACAAACAATAAAAGTAACACAGTAATTACAATATAGTATGGCAAACAATTTATAAATCAATGATAGTAGTCGGGTATATTGGCATTTGAAAACTAACACTATATATAAACTGTTAAACTCACCACATTAATAGTTTAATGCTATGTATAAAATGCATATTGTTGAAAACAGATGTGGAAATTTTTGAGTTGTTTCTGAAATAAATACCCCAGAGGTTCTGGTCAAGCATTTTGCAGCAAGTTGGTAAAAACACATTCACGTGGCGATCGTGTTCAGAAGGCTGGCCTAATTCAGACCTTCACTCGCTGCATGATTCAACGTCTGCCTGGCCTCAACCAAGAGCTCTGTAGGACTACCCTTCGCCAGACCATGAAGAAAATATAAACAATGTTCAGTTATCTACTTTATCTCTCAATGTGCATAAAATTCTTATTCGGCTTAATTATTCGTTGCATTTGCATCTACCAGACCACGAAATCTACGCACTGATTCCTCTAATACTTTGCATATTGGGAAATTCTCTTTCAGCACTTCTGATAAACACTTATGTCTAGAAGGAGCGCAATATTATTGTAGCTCTAAATCCATTATGATTGGAAATTAATTCTCTCGCACGAGCCGTGTGTAGGACGCACTATGAAAGGCTAGAGCCAGACTGTAAAATTAAATGCCATAGCCGGGATTTGAACCACGGCTCCTCTGGTCTCCGCCTAGCTGCTCTAACCCTTGAGCTACTATAGCCAACGTGCCGATATGACATTAAATTATCCAACTGACTCGTGCTTTTCCCAATAAACGACTAGGAGTTCTCATACACATGAGACAACTACCTTAATGGCGACTTACTATGCTGTAAGTACTTTAAGGCCCGGGCTATATAGTTAACCACTATTAGGTACAATTAATAGAAATTAATTGTTCTTTCACACTAGCCGTGTGTAGGACGCACTATGAAAGGGTAGGGATAGACTATAAAGCCCGAGCCTTAAAGTACTTACAAGTTTTAAGTCGCCATTAAGGTAGTTGTCTCGTGTGCTTATGAGAACTCCTAGTGGTTTACAGGAAAAAACACGAGTCAGTTGGAGAATTTAATGTCATATCGGCACGATGGGCATAGTAGCTCAAAGGTTTAGAGCGGCTGGACGGAGACCAGAGGATCCATGGTTCAAATCCCGGCTATGGCATTTAATTTTTCAGTCTGGCTCTAGCCTTCCATTATGATTGGCTTTAATTTTCTCTACTTCTTCGACAAACACGGGACTTACGTACCACAGATAGTCCTGCAGGCCCTGTCTGCTTGGTAACACTTCCTTTTGTTCATTAGTTAGTCGGTGTAGTACTTAGCAACTCAAACAGAGGAGCGGACTAGCGAAGGAGGAGCAGCCTATTACCAAAATGGTGGCAAATGAAGTGGCACAGTGGTGTAGAATCTAGCAAGCCGTGGTAGGTACACACCATAGCTAACTGGATTGCCCTGGTTCCTGTACGGGCAATGTGCAAATGTCGTTACTACAGCGCTTTATTAGCTTAACTTCGGGCAAGGCTCTGCTCCATCTAACTTACCAGGGCGTTTGGCATTTTTGTTAACGTGATATGCAAATCGTTTTAACAGAGTTAAGGTCGATACTGTTGAGTCAGATACAGTTTTAGGGCTTCTGCCACTCTCGTAAAACAGTCAAGGTATGCATGATGCTCAAATTTTCTAATGAAAGCGGTTATTTAAGATAGTATATGCCTTACTTTTTCATTAGAAACAGAGTTTTTAATTTAATAACCGTAATTTGGCATTATCACTTACATGACTTCAACTACTTTTCTACAAACTATATTTGTAAAAGTGTTTTTATATACTTAACTTTGAGACATTTTTGGAAGCGGCTTTCTTAAGCGTATGTATGACTGAAATTTCATTGACACTTTCAAAGTATCATCTTTACCTCTTTTTAGTTTCTGAATCCAAAGAATGCTCAGATAACATCCGCAAGCCACTTAAATTTTGTAATCTAGTTTAAAAGTTACGTAAATGCTAGTGTTAGATATGAATTCTAATTCTCGTGCTTGTTTTCTCGCTATTGAAAATGTCAGAATTTTTCATAATTTAAAATGCTCCTTGCAACGCAGTTTTAGTGTTAGAATAATGAAACTTGCTACACACGTACATGGACACATTAAATAAAAATTGCCCTGGGTTTTATTGCGACATGCATTTAAGCACACTTTACTTCAAAACAATTTTCAAATTTTGGCCAAAATGCCATATTCATAGCTTAAACATTTCTGGAGCCTAAAGTTGAGACACAGAGAAACCTTAATTTAAAATAGCGGATATATTGGAAACCCGCTTTTAAAATATTAGACCTAAATTTAAGTTTGTCGTAAGAGGCTTTCTAGGTGACGTAACCAAAAATAAATAAATTTGACCATATTTTCCAAACTATTCCAATGACATATTTTCACTAACTTATATTTGTGTTATAAATCTTAAAAAGCTGGCGTTATTAGTTCAGGATTCCAAATATTCATTCACAGGTATTCATAAAAGTATTATGCCTTTAGCTATTATACCCTTCTTTAGGGATACATGAGAATAAAAGCGACAGCCTTTACCTGCTTCCAGAATACCGTTCGGGCCACATAGCCCCGTTGAGCCTAATTTCTTCAATTGCGAGGGCTGTTCAATAAAGAATGATCACAATTTTTTTTTTTTTTTTTTTTTGGACAACGTACCGATACTCATCCTCATAATTTTGATGATCCTTCTCAAAATAGTCTCCCCTGAATTCGATGCTCTTTACCCAGCATTTCTGCCAGTCTTCAAAGAGATGCTGGAAACCATTTTTTCGAGAGATCCTTCAAAATCGCCTCCGCAGCCTTCACCACTGCTTCTGATGATGGATAATGTCTCCCACGAAGGCGTTTCTTCAAGTTATGGAATAGAAAAGTCACATGGGGCTAAATCCGGACTATAGGCAGGATGAGGAATGCACTTCACGTACATTTTTGCAAGATATTCAGCAACAACATTGGCAATATGCAGCCGCGCATTATCGTGGTGCAGCATCCAGCCTGCTTCACGGAAATGTGGTCTTTTCCGCCTGATATGGACTTGCAATGTTTTCAGGACATCCCTGTAGTATTGTCCAGTTACTGATTTGTGTGCAGGTACAACATGCTGATAAACCATTCCATGAATATAAAAGAATAAGATCACCATATCTTTCCCAGCAGAAGCAACTGTTTTTGCTTTTTTGGCTGTTGGTGATGAACGTGATTTCCACACTGAGCTTTGATGTTTTCTCTCAGGATCAAAATGATGTAGCCAAGTTTCATCAGCAGTTATTACGTTTTAAAGAAACTCCGGATCTTCCTCTAACATCAACTTTTAACTGAATGTTACCTCCATTGCAGCGGTAGGCGATACTGAACATGTCTGAACTTGCTTGGTTTTCAGAGGCGGAACCAGGAGTACCAACAATGAAACTACTACGGCGTGTTTGTTTCACATTAGGCTAACAGAAAATAATAAGTTTGAATTTTAGTGCGAAAAGTTATGACCGTAGACAATTATCATTCTTTATTGAACAGCGCTCGAAATTTTCATATTTTTAGCACTGTCCAAATACTATGCTTTCAGTTAATGGACTAAAGGAAATGCTAGCCCGAAAACTCTTAAATCTGCCGTTTTATATGTTCTTTGCAACATTAAATTAAAACTATTAATCTCTTTTTATGAAACCCGAGTTCCTTTTAATACTGCACGAGTGTTTCTGACCTATGACATATAGTCATTATCACCAGGCGTACGGAATACTAATCTTTTTCGGTGAAATTAGCGAATTAGCTACCAGTCGCCGGAACTAGGTGTCTGATGTGAACCAAATAGATGGTAAGCTAAGACCGAGTTACTGAAACAGTACTTAACGTCCTATATGTTACTTTTCATTTTGGCTGACAAATGAAGGTGTTAGGCAAATATAAAGGGTTGCTGCTAGAACTTCTATTCTCGCGTGTAAAGTGCTTATTATGTGTTCCAAATGGGAAGCATTTTCGCCTGTAGCCAATTAGATGCGTTAGAGCCTTCACCGTTGCCAGCTCGTTACCCCCACTCTTTTTATATTTCTCCCTCACACACTTGCGAGTGTGTTGGCGCTAGATGTAAGGAAACGCAGTTTTATAATGAAGTTGCAACATGGATATTCTTATGTTACGCAAATGGTTTAAATATTTAGTTTAATACTAATTATAATTTATGAATTACTTATTTTTCCAATCCGACGAAAATACCAGCGGTGCATCCGTATAGCTCTGACTGTTACTTACGTTAAGAGATAATTTGTCAATGTCATTGCCTTCATCGTCTCAGTACTGCAAATTTATGATGATAGGGTCCAAAATCTCGTTACGTGCTATTTATTTCCAAAAGTCATAGCCTGGTAGTTTATCTGATGTCTCACGAAGTTTTCTCAGTCTTGTATTCCTTGCTAATTTCTCCGTGAATAACTCGTTTAACGTCAGTCAGTTCCAAAATATTATTTCTGTTTGCAGCATAATTAGAGCCCACATTAACTCAATTGGATTGTTCTGGTAGTAGTAAGGGGGAAGGTGGATCGTGTCTCATTGATCTATCTGATACATTTTTTCATAGAACAGTAACTGAATAATGCTACTTTGAAGTTTAGAGTAAATAGAGATTACAAACCATAAATAAACAAAGATATGTGACCAGACAGGTTCAGCCAAGCCAGCAGGAAGTGTATCGTTTCCTCTCATCGAATTTAACAAACACCTTGGCTTATACAAAGTACATATTTCTTTTATCACCTCAGATAAAGTGTTTACGTTGCAGTTCTGAGTAATTTAAAATATACGTTCACGAATATATGCCAACCAATAATGATATTCATTACAGTGCTTACGTCGCAATGCATTGTTATAACATAATGGCCCTTGGCAGCGTGGTGGTAGCATGTCTGTCTCACGCTCAACAGGTCCCGAGTTCGAATCCCGTTCAGGGTGAGTTACCTGGATAAGGTTTTTCCGGGGTTTTCCCTTATCCTTCAATACGAATGTCGGGTAACTCTAAGCTCTATGGATCCTGGACTCATTTGAGCATCATTTCACCTATCCCATTCATCGTCCGATATGGCATAACGTTTTATGACGTAAAATTACAACATAATATAAAATAATGGTATCCACTTTACTTGTTTGTATTAGAAAAACTATTTGAGCTAAGAATATGGAGTCTTTATGGTTGTGTTAGATACATTACTCTCTGCTCTCTTCAGGGATAAGCTTTTTTATTGAAAATCTGAATTTTTGTCTTAGCGCGAATAGTATTTATTAGAAATCGATTAGTTTGGCACTCGTCATACACCACTTAGGGGAAATGTAGTAGGACAACACCGGAGTACTTAGACTGGTTGCTCACCTAGTAGGGATCAAGGACAAACATAACCATTTAAAACACACAATAGTTTGCTTCTGATGTTTAACACTTTGTCGACGTAGTTTTACAGTAGTCTAGTGTAATTTAATTTTATCATTGGTCCCAAAGGTTAAATGCGTAAAAAGGGATTAACTCAACCTCCGGAGACTGACACTAGGGAGAAATAGACAAGGCCTTCGGTGTCAAAATTCTCTTCCTTCTGGGTGAGCAATTTATTTTGTTGTGGCTATACTATGTGATCATACTACCCGCTGAGTCTGCAACTTCGGGAACATCGTGGAAATACTTTATATTTTAGTAATATTTACTGTGTATGGTGGTGAGATTTGAAGGTGTAGTAGTGTTCGTGGACTGATGGTGGTAACGTATTGCCTCCATGTAGTGAAAGTGACGCGGATGTCAACCGGTGCTGCCCTGACACTGTAACGATATTTATTATTGTGGCACAAAAAGCCACTGCTGTGGATGAAGTATTCAGTGGAAATACCAGGATTTGGCGTAGCCAACCACAGCTTGCTTGTAAACACAAGCTAAACCTCTGCCAATGACACGCAAAAACCAAACTCCGACAAAAACTGCAGTAACGGGAAAACGATGCTCTTCAAATTTAAGACACGTTCCCCTACATCAATAAAAATAACATTAACATTAGTTTCTTAACTTATTTCGTTAATCAGCAACTGAGCATTTTGCCCTAGACAGCACCAAACATGAAAGAAAAAAGGACCTTAACAGTTACCTCTGTAATTCCACTTACTATTTTATTTTTCACGTGTAAGATTGTCAGACAAATATCCCGTTAGTAGTACTTGCTAATATGCACTATGATGTATTTGGCAATTGACGCATAAATGCACGAATTCATAATAACATGTAGATCATTTTTATTCGCAGTTAGATTAAGTAGCTCAGAGGAAAACTCATAGAAAGTTCTTATACTCACCAGTTCCACAATTCATATAAAGAGCTGTCTTTGGATATATCTTCCATTATTTTTTTATTTCAAGGGTCTTATGCAATTACAGAACGCTGCTTTTAGGCACACCAGTATACAAGCTCTATCTAGGGTAATTACAGCACATTCATTGTCGTTATCCGTTTTGGAACCATCAGTGTAGATGTATGTATGATTAGGGTATATGTTGGTTATTTCTTGAAACCACTGTTTATAGTTAGATTGCTCTGTAAGAGGTTACTGATAAGCTTTGAAGTTCAAATTTAACAGATTTGTTATGTTTTCCTTCGATTTTGACAGCATAACTGAAAAAGAAGCGCGCTGCGCAATCACGCGCGCACGCACACGTTTTGCTTACTGTGATCAGACTGTCTTAAAGCATGTCTGCTCCAATAGAATTTCGAATTTTTCCCAATATGTGGTATGGTTTGGACATTTGGAAACTTCCGAGAAATTAAATTCATTGATGGTTGATAGTGAAGACGCATAGTTCTGTCCATAACTGGAAAAAATGTGAATATTACCACATCCTAAAATTGGTAGTAAATAATAAAGAATGTTTGTGTCCACTTTTCTTTCGTTGTATCAATACTCCTTTGCCCATATAAAATCCAAACCAAGGCTTAAAGATTAAATACCTGATTATCATGATCATTAAAAGCAGATTAATACGCTATTTTCATATGAATTGTCGTACACATTATTGTTAATCTTTTTTCCTTCTATATAAGCTTAATTACATTTTAATGTGTTGAAATAAAGTAAACTAAGCAATGCACAAGGCATTTTAATCCATGTTAATTGGAACTATTTCCCAAATACGTTCCTTGCATAGGCGAAAAGAAAAACGGGAAGCCGAAATGACGTGTAAGCTGGCTTTTAGATAACATACTTGTGACATGACCTCAGCAAAATAATAATGCCATAATACAAGAAATTAGTTTGGACTAGGCATCGTTTTAATAATGACTATCTTAATCGTTGAAGAAAATGTAATTTGACAAAAGTATGTCACAACTACATTTTTCATTTGGTATCTTTCCTTATTGTTTACGTGAAGCAAAATGTACAAAATGTTTATACATTGTGGACTTCACAGAAGCGATTCACATGTTATTCACATACAGATTTTGGGCATTTTAATGAAACTTTTAGTCAGTGTTAAGGTGAAATACGTATAATTCTTTCCCATTTATAGGTAGCGTGGCAGATGGAGAGGGACAGAAGCGCGAACTCATCAAAATGCTTTTCGTGGGTCCGGGATAGGAAGGGAGGGAGGGAGGAAGGAAGGGAGAGAAGGGAGGAAGGGGGGAGAGAAGGGGGAGGGGAAGGGGGAAGGGAGGGAGGGAAGGGAGGGAAAGGAGGGAAGGGAGGAAAATTATTTTCGATGAAATCCAATAATGACTGTTTGTTGACATACACTTCCACTAAAATGTAAGTAAATGTTTTATCTAACACATTGCAGCTACTGGTTTCCTTCTCTGCCATATACCTTAACAAAATTTGTCGCATGCATAGAGAACCAATTTGGACCCACTTTTATTAGTAAACACTTTATATTGAATACGGATTTCAACTGTACTCTATCCTTTAATTTTTCAGGATCAATTAAATGATTTTTCTTTATATTGGGATATATTCTGGTAAGCTTACTGTGTTAATAGTATGAAATTTAAAATTAGCAATACACCTACACCGAATTTGCAAGTTCAAGATAATCAAATAGTGAATATCGGTAAATGCATTAACCAACTTTTTACTATAGAAATATGTAATAATTAATAATTTTCAATCAGAATTCATGTTGTACCGCGTTTAAGCTCATTGATCACATTCTACTTTAAGGCATATTTTACTGCATAATGTAATATCTCCTATGAACGATGTATACATCTGTGGTAAGACATTGTTTAGAATCCATTAAGGGAGATTAACGATATTAATTAAATTGCTGTTAATAATTAATACTTCCAAGGCTGTACTCATGACCCAACATGAAATTAGTCACTTAAGGTACGGTGTAATTAATTACTGCCGGAGCTATCAGGTCAGAAGGAATCTTAAGCCGCGCCCCTATACATTCCTGTGATATGCAGCCCAAACAGCGCGAGGCTACACGTTGCATCCTTTGATCTTCCCAGACCGCTCATTGATGAGATTTGTTTTCCCTCTACAGTGCTGCGGAATACGTATGTTACAGATCGCTGAGGATATCAAACGGTTTGGAACAAATATTTAGGCCAATAGAAGCGTCAGGGTGTTAGATTAGTTCAACGTTTTGTGCATTCGCGTAATACAATAACAGCTTAGTAACAAAGGGATCACTTAAAATCATAAGTGTTTCTCCAACGCTCCCTAATTCTACTGCTTAATTGACCACATCATCTCTTTTTGTCACTCACATTTTATAAAATTATTCATGGAAAGTTCAAATTCTTACAATGCATGCATTTTATTTTATTTTTTTTTTTTTTTTTTTATTCTTGAGCGTAAATGTTAATAGAATACATTTCCTCCTAAAACAATCGATATGTTGTAGACGTACAAAATTATATTAGTTTAGTTTTGTTTTAACGTTTAAATCCTACCACCTTTACTTCCAATTATTTTTAGACATTCATTTCCAATTAACTCACGGGACATTTAAGGAACCCTTTCAACGAAAGTAGTTCGCTAGCGTGGCCAACCCTGATGTTATTCGTGAACAGCTACCTCTTATCTATATATTGAAAGTTCTTTCATATATTTTATGGTTGGAAAAAATACTACGCATAGGTATGTTTTTACATAAAATAATACCTAAAAGTATTTCGTTGCGTCTCGTATCTTATTCTTGCTCGTTCTGTAAAAATGCACTTAGCGCACCTGTATCGGAACAATGCAGGGTGTATATAAATGAATATCGATGTTTTAACTCTTTATAATTATTACTTTCAACTTAGTTATAAATGATATGTCAAATAAAAAGTAAGTCAAACGTTTACCAAAAACCTTATAAATGTTCAATGTGACTACCCTTTGTCACAGGGCACACAAAGGCTATATCAGAGTTCTTCCCAAGCGTTGATAAGTGTGTATTCAGTAATTGTAGCAACAGCTGCTTCAATCCGGTTTCTTAATTCAGGGTCAGCTGGTAGCGGCGGCACGTACACACGATCGTTCATGAAGCCCCAAAGGTAAAAAACGCATGGCGGTAGGTCAGGAGAACGTGGAGGCCATGCGTAACAAGCCCTGTCATTGGGGCCCTTGCTATCCTGCGCTCGGGTACAGTGACGTTCAACCAATCGCGTACTTCGTTATGCCAGTGAGGTGGTGCACAATCTTGCTGGAAAATGAAGTTCCCTGGCCCTTTTTCTTCCAACTGAGGGAAGAGCCATTGCTCTAATGTATCAAGGTAAGAAGTGCCAGTTACACCAAAAGAGAAAGGCCCTTTAATATTTTTTTGGCCGGGATACGGCACAAATAACATTCACTTTAGGGGAATCTCGTTGTATTTGTATCATCTCGTGAGGATTTTCTGAGCCCCAGATGCACATATTATGAGTGTTAACATGTCCACTAGATGAAAGGTCGCTTCATCACTGAAGACAACACGAACCATTAAATCGTCATGTAATGAAACATGTCGTTTGGGAAATTGGCACGTAATCCGTGGTCTGTTGGCTTTAGAGCCTGTAGTAACTGTGAACGGTAAGGACGTAGCCGTAAGCGTTTTCTTACAACTTTCCAAACAGTCGACACACTAACTTGTAATTCACGACTAGCCTTCTGGACTGATTTCTTTGGGCTACGAGTGAACGACTCTCTGCTCAACAGTCTCTTCACTTACACTTTGTTGTCCCGTGCTCTTCCCTTTACAAAGACCATTATCTTCAAACTGGTGGCATCATCTACGAGTGTTATCACTAGGATTGATTACAACCGAACTAAATGCGGAACGCACGTTGCAAGGTAACTATAGATTCGGTCTTTGCAAATTGCAAAAGACAAAACGCTTTCTGTTTACTAGTCGCCATCTTTGCTACTACCACTCTCCAGCGGATTCCGGCAGAAACATTGCACGCACATGCGCACTGGTGCCAACAAACATAACTGTGAGTTGCTCTTTCATTAGACATATCATTTATAACTATGTTTAATGTAATAAATATTATAAAGAGTTAATACCCAAATATTCATTTATATACAGTCTGTACTATTCCGACGACAGATTTATTCAAACAACTCATAATAAATTTACTAATAAAATACTGATGAAACTTATTAATAGCT